>JAUTXW010004468.1:0-87500 GCA_030620095.1 Kuschelorhynchus macadamiae | reverse complement strand
AAATTAAGTGCTTAATTTCTTTCTAGCACAAGTTCATGTATCAAACAGAATCACTAAACACTTCTACCGAATTTTAGCATCAAAAACACAGAAAAAGAAACAGTTTCGTCTATAAAATTATATGAAATAGGAAAAATTGTCTTGTTTGTTTGCATTTCTTCGATCAATGTTAATTTCAAAATAATTTATCACTTTTCTGCTAAATGGCGTCACTATTTTTATACGGTGTTTATGATATACAAGCTATATCCCCTCTCATACGTCTATGGTGATTATACTGGAAATCTTTCTTTCAACCTCATGGCCACCTACACATTTTTAAATTGTCATATTCAGTATTTTTAATTATTGATACAATTTTATTATTCCTGGTATTTATTGATTTATTTAAGAAATAGTATAATATTGAGTTTTTAAAAAAGTATTGAGATTTTTATTTTTTTCGTTACAATATTTAATTGAATTTGAAATTTTTCGAGCACTTCTTCTTTCTTTAACGGCGACTAACAGGGACTTAATTAATTGCTTGTAATTGCCTGTAGTTTTTTGGAGTCTGATATCATCACAAAACCAAAAATTGTACTGTGTTACAGAAACCAAAGGCTCTGCATTGTTTATGTATCCTATATAGTTCATCAAACGGGATATCTGGTTCTAAAAAATAGAAATTTAATTTTTTTTTGCTAGAACATGTCATACCCTCCCCTTAAGAAAGATATAACAACTAAATGCAAACGTCCTGTTAACTGGTTCATTGGAAGGCTAAGAGCAAAAAAACATCTCGGATCAAAGGTAAAGATCTTTTGTGATGCAAGGAAAGATCCTGATTGTTTAAGTCTTTTTAAAAAATCTAGTTAAAAAAAGAATTAAAATTAAAAGAAATTAAACGTGTAAAAAAATCAGCCTTATATAACAATAACAATTTCATTTATGATTCTGAGAATATAATTCATGTGTCACTTCAATGTGGTCCTATAAAAATTAATAATTTCCTTAGTTACATTTTATTACAGGACAGTTGATGATTTATTGAGCTAGATGTAACACATAGATGCTTTGTGTAAAAACTTGTCATCTATTTTGTTTGTGTTGCTTGAACTCAAAACTGTCCCTGATTCAGTGTCCCAAGAACTGTATATTGTGCCTTATTTTATTCTAGAACTGCAAAAGAAAGCTATTCGAATCTTGAGTAACTTAGGGTTCAGGAAATCATGCAAACTTAATTTTTTAGTATTACCAATTATGACACGCCTTTCCATCTATATTTATTAGACATTAATGGAATTATATCAAGATAAACACGCTTATGTGCTGCAGTGAGGTTCATTTTTTATACTAGAAACTGAGATAATATCAGGTACAGAAATCTCTAAATGAAAAATTTTATAACATACTGCCCAAAAACATTAAAGAACTAAAAAACAAAAGCTTTACGGTTATATTCAATTGTATGTTTGCGAAAGTGTGCTTTTATAATATAGAAGAATATTTTAATTATCAATTTTAGAGCATTTGTTGAGAAATATACTTCTAAATTTTTCCTGTTTATTTCGTGTACTTTATTTATATGTTGTTTATTTTCGATTTTCTCAAGTTATACTGTAATACTAATTTTATTTGAATTAACGTTACTTTTGATATGCTACATGTACTGTATTTGTATTATGTAGTCAAATAAATAAATATAAACATATTAGCCATCTGCTAAAAATAGATCCAGCTTCCACACTGAACGACCTTTCAGTGCAAACTGTCAAAAATAGTTTCCAAATACTTGCTTTACTTCTTTTAGTGTTTTGTAAAAAATAAATGCTGAATTTTTTTATAGTTTCTACATTTTTCTTTCCGAATCTAGGCATTATTTGAAGACTAAAATAAAAGCGAATGAACCTAGTAATTAACCAGAAACTAAAGAGGGTAGCAACACCTCGAATGACACATATCCATTTTTCTTATCAGTTGTACAAAACCTACTTGGCAATTTTGGTTTCATCCGACGCACGCCAAAGTTTTCCAAAGTAAAATGTAATGTTTGTTAGTATTTTAAGTATTTATTTTGGTGTGAAATGTTTTTCCAAATTCCACATGTGCATGAATTAACCGAAAACTTTTCTTGGTCAGGAATTTTTGTAAAAAATTTTCCCTCGTCTTCAGTTTTCAAAAAATTCGTGCATTCGAAAAATTTCCGGGATAAATTCAAGCACTTGGGAGATTACTAGTGATAATTTGTCTTTCATTTTTAGGAATGCTGTAAAAAGTGGCGAAATGTATATAGAAGACCCTGTCGATAAAGACTGGACTCCACATTTCTTCGTTTTAAATCATAATAAATTATTTTATACAAGTCACTACAAATTAGACGGCGATAATTCAGAAAGGTAAATATTATGCATTAATGCATTATCTCTTTAGGTTTATAGTTTTGTTAATCAATAGAATATTAAAGGGAAAAAAATCATTCAGATAAAGGTCGTATGAAAACTACCCACTTGCACTGGAGTGAAGGCCTGACGATAATACAGCGAATTCTTAGTGGATATTTAAATGTAGGACGTCGTCAGAAAATTACTGTTATGGTCACAAAAATCAGTTTCTCACCTCCAAGATATGTATGTGCATTTTCAAATTCATTTCATGCTTTACTAAGCAATTGTGACGGGCGTGACAGGCAGTAAAGGCCTTTGGACCAAAGTAGCATTCTACGTGTAATTTCCTGCTTAGGAACCCGTAGCAGCACACACTTTTCGTTCAAATCCAAGTAGAATGGCATGCTGCATGCTTCTTGCGAATTTACTTCTAGTTGCGGTGAACATGCGGACTGAAGAAGATTGTATTGTGTTAATTGTGGAAATGCTTATGAAGAGAAAAAGGGAAAATAGGATATAGGTTGTTATATTCCTTCAGAGTGATATAAAGACCCGAGTATTTTTCTACAGCTTGGTCAAATGAAATGTTACATTTTGCCTGGTTAACACTTTTTGGTCAGTTTTAAAGGAGCGTATATAATTGGGTAATAATTATAGAGAAATTCCAAAACACGTGGTTACAGATCAAAAGAATGTGCTCACAACCAAGCCACGTAGCAAAATATAAATCCGACTTATCAGCCGAATAGTACGTCGCTGGTTGCCAGTAGCACGTCGCTGGTTGCCAGTAGCACGCACGCTGCGTTATTATCGAAAAAGAAATGGGTAACATCGACATGTGATCATGTATATTGTCAGAATATATTTAATTTTCTGCATAGTGAACCGAAACAGTTTGTGTTGGGACCTAGATATTAACTGAACCAGTGAGAACACTAGTTTAAGCATTATATTATATGAGGTGAAGTATGCGAGATTAGACTTAAGATAACTGTTACAAATTCCTGGCGACTGTTTATCTGATTGTGACTAAATTATTATTATTGAAAGAGCTACAGTTTTATTTCGAAACTAAACAAGTTTACTAAGTTTTGACTTTCCCACCGTGTTCTGGACCTCAATAAACCATATCAGAAACGTTTTGAGAATACTGATTATTCTATTTCGAACTAAGCAAGATTCGCGGGTTTCAACTTTAATATCGTGTTTTGGACCTTGAGAAGGTCTTATTAGAGATATTTCATTTTGGAACTTAATCAGATTTGTAAGTCTTCACTTCATTTTCGTGTTTTGGACTCTAAGGAGACTATTAGAGTCATTTCAACATATCCTAGGTGCTGAGGTGCCATATTTGAGACTAGAGATGGACAATCCGGAATAACAAGTTTAGGAAAACATTGAATTAACGCTGCACGGGCATATCGGATTATAAAACTGATCCGAAAATTGCCAGCTTCAGGACAGGAGAAAGTAAGAAACAAAATAATTCCGGATGGGATTATCGAAAAGCCAAATTGTCTGCGATTGGCTTCGGTAGTTAGATTTTAAGAGTGCTTATTGGTAACTAGGTATTCATGACAAAGACAAGAAGATTTTTTTACTATGGTTCCGTGCGTGTCATTAATTCAAAGTAATGCCTTTTGGACTCTGCAATATGTTAAGAGTCTGCCTTATGTACATAGATGATGTGATGGTAATTTGAAAAACCTTTATGACTTTTTCATCCGTTTTAGAGATATCATTTTGAGACTAAATTTCATGAAATATTTTCTGTAACACCCAAAATGGAAGGTCGTGTAGTTTCTGAGTAGCGCATTCAAACCATCTTAGAAATAAACTAGTAGCGCCACTCTCCCAAATATTTTCTGCCTGCCGACAAAATTCGGGAGATTGTTGCCAGCGCTTCATATCGCTTCAGTTGAAATATCGGCGAGGTTCCAGCGTTGCGTTCCAGAACAGAATCAGATTACCTAAAATGAGTACGTTACCATGTGGTGCTGTTGGGTGTCTCAACACGTCGAAAAATGGTTTATATTTTCTTTTATGAATTATAGTTTGTTTAGGCCTTCTAATCGGTACATTTCAAATAAAATATACAATAAGTTTCTGTTTTGTAAACGTAACGTAAGTGTAAAACAGTGAAGCTGAGTATTCTTGACCATATAGGTTATAAAAATGAAATGAAAATAGGTTGTATTTTAAAATCTAAATATCCAAAAAGTAATAAATAGTTATTGAGGAAATCTTGAATTTTTGTCATCTTTTTTAACTAAAATGTCGATTAGGAGATAACAATGCATTTAAATGGATGTTAAATTTCAAACTGATGAAAGGTAGTACATCTTTGAAACAATAACATATTAATACTTGATTTTTTAGGATATCTAAAGTTTTTTCTTCTCCTTTTTAAACTGTTACCAATTTCTGAATTGAAATGTTAAATAAATTGTACAACCTATTTTTTACTTAAATGGAAAGTTTAACGTATCAAATTTTAAATTTGTTTTTGGGTGCCCCAAATTGGTTTATTTAATTTATTTTATATGCTTATTTAATTCACAATTAACGATTGTGTATCTCTAAAATATCTGAAAATACAATTATGTTTGCCGGAAGGATTTAAAAACGTAACCCAAATCGTTTCCATTAAAAACACTAACTTTAGAATTAAAACTCTGTACCCAAAAATCCATAATAAGAAAGTACTATGTGATTTTTCCCTAAAAATAATTTTTTGTCATTTCATACCCCTTTTAAATTCTTCATTTAAGCTGATTATGCCCAAAATCAGTCCGTTAACCCGTGAGCTAATAGACATACCGATATTTGATAAAAATAGGTTTTTACACGTTGTGGGAAACTTGAGACATTTAAAACGATTAGGTAAATAAAAATAATATTTTTGCCATATTTGTTCACATCTTGCAGATGCAGAAGTACTATTGCTTACATGAAAAGTTTTTACAATATCCCATTTTCACGTAATTTTTCACCCAACGCTCAAACGATATTTTTTATTTTATTGTGTGCTCATATTTTCCTAAATACATCTCTGGCGAGTGCCCGACTTCCCTTTGCCGGCCGCGGCGTTCGGAAACTTCGGCAACAATTCGGCCATATCCGTAGGCACCAGTGATCACACGACGCGAAAAAAATGTGGCAGAAATATATCAAAGGATTTGTCGAGGAATGGAACTACTAGTTTATTTCTACTATATATCGAAACATCAACACCCACACACAAGCCCGAACTGCAAACGTTCTTGGCATTATGCTACTATTACCACCTACGTTACTATTTTGCAAAAATAGTATTTTTAGCATGAACTAACTGAAAATTATGTTCTCTATAACTGCACAACAATCTCAATAATAGGTTATAAAGTACTACACTGTCGAAAGCCTTTGTTTGTGTCAATCACGACACACCGTTGCGAAAGCTCAGGATCTTTGGTTTTAGGGGGGTTGTTCTGGAGTGGTTTCGGTCACAGTTCAGTTCCAGCAGTTGTACGAGGCGGTTGTGTTTTCGCTCGTATATTGTTTTGCCGGTACTTGAACGTTTGTTTGGTTTTGGTTTGAACTGTTTTGATTTCAATTTGTTTTTTGTGTGCTTTGACCCGATCATCAGTTCGTCGTCTGCTATAAACTAAACTTGACCTTGTTTACCCGGATCCGGTTATTAGTTATAGATATTGTTTGTGCGTGACATTTAAAGATTTTGATTTATCAACTGGAAATATTTACATAATATTTACATAAAATTTATCTACATCTTTTTTTTAATTTTCACTTTTTTTGTTCCTTTGAAAATTTTAAATTTTTTATTTATTTATAAAATGGCTGAATTTAAGTGCGATTTTTGCCAAAAAATCGTTTCGGAAAAAGACTGTTACAGAATTCGCTGTAGTGGGGAGTGCCGAAGAGATTTTTGTATGGTCTGTACAGGACTGGATAAATCCACGACAAAAGTGCTGTACAAACAAAAATTCAACAACATAAGATTTTTTTGCACTGTTTGCTACTCTCCAACTCTGAAATATTTGCATGATAAAATATCAGATCTCCAAAAGACTCAAATCTCTTCAGAATATCTCGAAGCTTAAAGAAAAACAACGACATCCTTCCGATCATTGGCGAAATTTACGACATCTTACTCAATCATGACTCCAAATGGAAGATACTGCTAGAAAAAATTGAGGATATTCACAGCCTCCATTCTGGAATATCTGACAGTATACAAGAATCCTTATTTAAATCCATTAAAGAAATTAGGCAGGATACTTTCAATCTATCATCTATTTTAATGGAATTTCAAAATGAATCTGTCAAAGTCCAGGTGCATGATTCATCGAAGGAGCAGTTGACTAAAGAGATGGCTGAGCTGAGGCATAGTGTAAAACAAATGGCACTTACCCTGGAGAAGCTTGCTGATAAGCCTAAACAACAATCAATAAAGAAGATATACACCACCGCAATATCAACCCAAACCGATACAACAGATGTCCAAATGCCTGTCAATAGGTCTCCAAAAAAAGCTGTTTCCTTCCAGCCCAACAAAACACCCATTATAGAGAAATGGCATTATGTAGTGGTATCCTTAATTCCGTCCACGTATAAATCAAATCAGCTTGTACACTACATCAAAGAAAAATTAGGAACCACGAATTTTGTGCGTTGTTTTCCTATGCTTAAGAATGCAGACACTTTGCGCTCCGATTTTAAAATTGGGGTGCAAAATAAAGATCACTTAATTCAGATTAAGAACGCTAGTCTGTGGCCACCTGGTACCATAATTGATCCTACCAATGATTCAGTTTCACCAACCCTTATCCAAACGCCGCCCACTTCCACAGCCCATAATGTCTCATCTTCTAGTCATCAAGATGTCAATATAGATATCCCAAAGAGCCGGGGGCTGTCTCCACCAAAGCCTCAATTATTGGAATCACCAGTGACATTTGTGCCTGAGGAGGATAAGTCAGTCATGATTGGCTCTGACAGGGAGGCCATAGCAGCTTGTAGGTCATTGGCACTGGAGGGTTCTAAATTAAGCATGGAGAAAACTGCAAGGAAAGATGATTTTTTGCAGTTTGATCCAATGACTCCACCAAGAGTGCGGCTGTCCCAAGATTCGGAAAAAGCAAATGGTCGCTATATATTAGCCAGATTAAGGGATCCTTCCTTACTAAAGACCTTAAGGCTATTTCTTGCTTATCTACACGACCAGCCATCTAGTGTGTGTTTTGAGGGGCATACAAGTACTAGCATTAAATTATTGCTAGTTTCAGAAGGCCTTCCCAGTGACAAGGACTCCCTGCGCAAGTTGTATTATCGCTTCCACGATGCCTATGGGATTGGTTCATCTGAAGTGGACTCAGACCTTGCAGCGTATAGATCTTTCTACTCCTCGGAAAAAATTTTACGGCTCCAAAAAATTCGTGAAAGTACTGGTAAATATTATTCTAGTGGTTCACCATCAAAAAGTAAAAATTTTTAGTCAATATGACGCGAAAAGAGGATCTAGCACCCTCTAGAAAATTGACCAATAGTAATTTTAATCTTTTTTTTCTTAATATTCAGTCCTTAAGACATAAAACAGACGAATTATATCTTTTGTTAGAAGAGCTAAATTTTCCAGAAGTCATTGCCATCACTGAGCACTGGCTAAATATCAATCAACCTGTTTTTATTAAAAACTATACCACAATTGCCAGATTTAATAGAACTAATTTAACTCATGGAGGCACCATGATAATGTCTTTAAACAACGATTTTTCCGAAATATCAAAGTATAATCATTTATTATCTGAAAAAGTATTTGAATTTTCTATCGTTTATCACAATACTTATGACCTTTATATTATTTGTATTTATAGAACACCTGATGCTGATGTGCAATTATTCTGCCATAACCTTCTAAGTTTGCTCGAGTCCCTTCCTGTAAAAAGCAAATTAATCTTATGTGGCGATTTCAATATTGACTTTTCCAGTGTGTGTGCTGCTCAGGAATGTCTTCAGTCCATCTTTGAGTCATTAGGAATTGCCATGCACGTCAACTCACCAACCAGAATTACTAAGACAAGTGCCAGTACTATAGATTACGTTGTGTCTTCTTTCGATCCTAGCTCCGTCGAATGTAATGTCTTAAGTCCAGGTTTCTCCGATCATGAAGCAATTTTCACAAAATTTTCAATTACATCCAAAGCCAAAAATTCCTCTAGACAAGTAGGCCGTATTTTTTAGGTTAGAAATTTCATTAATTTCAAACACCTATGTCAAATAACTGACTGGGACTCTCACACTTATGATGTCGACACTGAATTTTCTCGTTTTATAAAAACTCTAACTAATATAGCTTCTGAATCTTTTCCTCTTAGGCCTATCAAAAATAAAAGAAGTAAACCCTGGTCCACTAAAGGTTTACGTATATCTTCTAAGAACATGCGGTCACTATCTCATTTAAAGAAATTTTCGGACAGTGTCTTTTTTCATAATTATGTAAAATCATACAGAAAAATTTATCATAAGACTATTAAAGCCGCCAAAGATATTTATTACAATAATAGACTTTCTAACGCCAAAAATGTAGCTAAAGAAACCTGGTCTATCGTAAATGATTTAAGAAACAAAACTCCTTTATCCAACACTATCCTTACCTCTCCTGAGGACCTAAACAATTATTTTGTAAATGTAGCCAAAGATTTGACTAAATCCGTATCTCAATCTAATGACCCAATTTCATATCTCTCTAATCATAGGGTAAACCTGCACAGTTTCTTCTTTTCACCAGTAGTTTTATCAGAACTTCGCAGTACAATTAATGATATCAAAAATAAATCTTCCTCGGGAATTGATGGGCTTACTTTAAAAATGTATTCAAGTCTGCCGGAGTGCACTCTAGAGCATCTGACTGCTTTGATAAATATGTCTTTCCAAAATGGTACTTTTCCAAGCTGCCTTAAAACTGCAATAATCATACCTCTTCACAAAGGGGGTGTTTCAGAAGAAGCTTCGAACTATCGCCCAATTGCACTTCTCCCTACGCTATCTAAGATCATCGAAAGACTGGTTAAAAAAAGGCTTTTATCATTTCTGTCTAGATATGAAATACTTACAAAACATCAATTTGGATTTTTAAGTAACAAATGCACAAGCGATGCCATGTTTTCCCTTCTTAATAGAGTTTACTCCAGCCTAAACCACCATCACGCTACGGCAACAATTTTCTGTGATTTTTCCAAAGCTTTCGATTGTGTGAATCATAATATATTAACTAACAAGCTGCAGTACTATGGATTTAGAGGGGCTCCTCTCGATTGGTTTAAGTGATATCTTAGCAACAGAAATCAAGTTGTGAAAGTTGACAACAGGATGTCTTCTTGTAGGCCAATGGAATATGGAGTGCCTCAAGGCTCGGTACTAGGCCCTATCTTGTTTCTTCTGTTCATAAACGACATGGCTAACTTAAACATTAGTGGAAAAATATGTCTCTTTGCGGACGATACCAGTTTTACGTGGAGCCACCCAGATGTCACGGACCTACATAGGATTGTATCTAATGACCTAATCACCATTAAATCCTGGTGCGATTCTAATCTCCTATGTTTGAACATCTCTAAAACGAAAGTCTTGTCTTATAAAAACACGCTGCAACCTTTTGACCTTAATGGCACCACTATTGATGTCGTAAACTCTGTAAAATTTCTAGGGCTTCTTGTAGATGATTCTTTAAAATGGGATCCACATATCGACGCTTTATCAAGGAAGTTGGGTTCTGCTTGCTTTGCGTTAAGATCTGTTTCCGAGGAGCTTAGCTTTTCTACCTCTAGAACTGTTTATTTTGCTCTTGTTGAGTCGCACCTCAGATATGCTATTCCATTCTGGGGTACATGTTGTGCGACTCAATTTGATCGAATTTTTATACTACAAAAAAGAGCTGTTCGTTACCTACTGAGACTTAACAGTAGAACTCACTGCCGAGATTTCTTTAAAAGATATAAAATACTAACCCTTCCTTGCTTATTCATTTTGGAATCGGTTTGCTTAATTCGTAAGCATGCACCTGCTCTATTAGAGAGACCTTCTCACAACTACCCTCTCAGAAACACTGAGCACGATCTCTATCTTCCAACCCCACACTCAGAGTTAATTAAAAGATCAGTAATCTACAATGCAAAAAAAATGCATAATCACCTGCCATTTAACATCAAATCCATAATATCTCTGACTTCATTTCGCAAGGCTTTGAAATCATTCTTACTGGAAAGCGCCTTCTACACCGTGAACGAGTTTTACAACACATAAATTTATCCTTATGAACCCCTAGTGTGATAGTTGCCATTACCAACCATTTTTACCGAATTTTGTATATGTATTTTTTTAATTGTTTCGTACTTTTTTATTTTTTATTTTTTACTTTGCTTTTTTATTTTTTTTACATTATATTTATGAAAATGTTTATAACATAGTACGACTGACAAAGTACATTTCTAATGTACTTCTTTTAGGATTCTATCATATTAATATTCTAAATTCTTGATTTAAATATTATTTTTCTATAATATTTATGATGTGTTTTTGTTTTGTTTTGTTTGCTAATTTTGATGTTTGTAAACTATTTTTTTTTACAACAGCTTTGTCCACAAAATTGTAAAATTTTTTTGACAATAAAGCATTTATTTATTTATTTATTTATTTATTTATATCTTGAGCAACGAACACAGAAAATTGTCATTGAATCCACTACATCAAGGGGGTGAGTGTTGGCTGGTTCTTTTCCTGTTTTATATAAACGATTTTACACTTGTCGACATTAGAGGACGATTTATCATATTTGCGGATGGCACAATTATACTAAGGCATAACAGTATCAGGTCTTCCGAATATTAAAGAGTGGTGTGACACAAATATTTTGTCGTTAATTGTTGGTTTTTAAGTGTGGAATGCATGATCTATATATTAATGGCATCCCTCTTAGTAGTGCAACTTACTCTAAGTTTCACCATTGGTGATAAGCTAACCAAATTTATTAATTTTGTCCGAAAAAACTTTTACATATACATTTTATTGTATATAATCAATATGATTATAACGTAAAAGCATTAATAAGGAAAAATACAAGCACCATACATATATTCTTTTAACGAATATGAGTATTGAACTTTAAATACTGCTAGGCGAGCGAAACAATTAAAACAAACAATATACCTAATCCTTAGATTCATATTCATTCGTTTGAAATTATTATTATTGTTATTACTATTATTATTATCATTACCAAAATTTCGTCATAACCACTCTGTGGCTCTGATCTACACAGAGTGTCAAACTAAGGGCTCATGAAAAAAACAGACACTCCAGATGTCCGCCCAGTCGGAAACTATCAGTCAGATTGAATTAGTTGTCTCAAAAGAAGATCATTGAGCAGTGAGTTTTTAATTCCTCCCGAAATACCGATAATTAGGACAACGATAAATACAAATTGGATAGGAAATAGCCTGCGCAGCTCGAAAACTAAGCCTCTATATTTTTTGTTCTCCTTTATTGCAATGTTATTTTTAGCAGGAACAGAAAACTCAATAATAAAGATGATTTTACTGCCTTTATCAAGGAGGACAATAGCCAGCTTAGTGGCTTGTAGTAACCTAGTGGTCGCGAAAGTATAGTTCGAAATTTTATATCCCCAGGAACATAAGGCAACCTAGGAACATCGCTGATACCATACGCATGTCGAAGATGATAATAGAAAATAAGGCAACCTAGGAACATCGCTGATACCATACGCATGTCGAAGATGATAATAGAGTACACGTAAATATGTCGATGTATATACATCGAGGGTGCCTGCACTGAGCATGCTAAAAGCAAGTGCATCAGCGACTCTGGCTGCTTAGATATGCCCTGTAATACGCATGTCGAAGATGATAATAGAGTACACGTAAATATGTCGATGTATATACATCGAGGGTGCCTGCACTGAGCATGCTAAAAGCAAGTGCATCAGCGACTCTGGCTGCTTAGATATGCCCTGTAATTTGTGTTGGTAATTTGCTTAAAACGGTTTCCGTACAATAACGCATTAATGACTTCGTCCTGGCAGCAGGTAAGATTTATGCATCTCTAACCTTGACTCTAAGTTGAGTAGGCTGTAAGGATGGGACAGATCGATTTTCATTCTCTTGACACCCATTTGTTGTAAAATATAATGGGATAAAAATGTCCCTACGCATCAGGGGATCCAAGCTCTTAATGACATTGCAGGCCACTGTCAAGACAGCTCTGTCATGTAAGCACTCCATACTCAAGAGTCTTCTCCCACCTTCATGATGTGGCAGGTATAGTGGAACTGATGACCGAGGATGAAAACTTCTTAATTAAAACAAACTGCTGCATTCGAAACATGTCAACATTTCTATTTTCAAATTAAACATCGACCCGGCAAAAATCGTAAAAACGCTGTTTTATTCAGACTTCCATGTAAAGAAGACTGCAAACATTGACATAAGGTAAATTAGCGGTAAGGATATGTTTGCAGATAAATAAATGAATTTACTCTTGGATAGATATGATATCATAGATGATATAAACTAGTTTATATCATCTGCTGATGGTGCTAAATTGGTTAGCGAAACGCCCGTCCAGAATGTAAGAAGTTATGGTGTAGTGTGGTTAGAACTCTTGTATTTTAATCTATCTTCCAACATAGGTTCCAGTGTTAGGAATTAATAAAGTAATTAAAAAGTAGGGGCCTTAGTACCAACCCCTGAGGGACGCCAGACGTCGCGGATAATGATCAGATTTAGTACCATAAATTTCCACATATTGGATATGATTGCTCAAATACCGAATTTACTTAATTTGTATAGTAGAAGGCGATGACCTATTTGGTAAAATGCTTTAGTAAAATCCAAGTAAATTACAACCGTCTGAAATCCTTCATCTATTGCTTACGAGATGTCTTGAGTAATAATTAATGTTATTTGTTGATGTTGATCTACCCTTATAAAAACCACGCCACTGCGGTATTATTAAGTTTTTCGTTAAAGGAAATAAATAGTCATGAAGTAAGAATTCAAATGTCTTACAGAAATTATGTATTATTGGGACCGGTCTATAATTAGCAACATCCGACCTATCAACCTTTTTAAAAATAGGGCAAACTTTTGATATCTTCCATAACTAGGAATAGATTTTTTACGTAGACATAAGTTAAATAATATTTGTAATGGTTTCGCAAGGATAAACCTACAATCTCTAACAAGGAATGCGGGGATTGAGTCTGGCTCCGTTGTACATTTAAGTTTTAGTTTTTGTATGGCTTTTATAATTTCTTGTTCCGAAAAAAATGGTTTGTTAATAATAGGGGTACAGACAGTATACTTGATCACCCTCACTCATATCAACAGGGTCACATGAAGAAAAATATTGTTTGACGAAATCCGTAAAAAAAATTAAAATTTTGGACACGGTATTCACAGTAATTGTTATTATAACACATTTTTTTTTGAAAGCCCTTTAATTTCTCTCTTACTTTAAATTCCAAAATTGTTTAGAATCTCATGTTTTGTTCAGTTTTTTTAATGTAGTGTTTATATGAACTTGAGATATCCTTTTCTGTTATATTTCTGATACATTTAAATGTATTCAAATATTAACTATATTTTTTAAAATGTTTGCTTTTCTGTTTTAAGTTCGCAATAATATCGCGTAAAAAACAGGAAGGATAATTTCTTTTTGGAATTTTATTATACTTCGGCACAAAAATATTTGTTGTTTTGAATAATACATCATAAAAATACCGGAGAAACATCATCAGTAGAGTTTGCTGTGTTTGTAAAGGGGTCCGTCCAGTCAACAGATATTAAGCCTTTATAGAGTGTAGTACAATCAGTTTTTCTAAAATTGTAGCTATCTTGAAACTTCAATTCAACGTTTGGCTATTGACATTATTTTAGAGACACCGAGAGGGCAGGGTGGTGATTATCCTCTTTTACAAGCACATCGAGTGAATTCTCAACAATGCATTCTTCATTATTGTGAACAACTAAATCAAGAATTTTATCATTAAAATGTGTTATTTTGTTACCTTGTATAAAATTTAAACATTGTAAAAAAATTATTCAAAATAATACTTAAGTTATCATCCGTTTTGCAATTTAGATTATTTTAGATAATCCACATAGTTGGGTACATTGAAATTAAACAGTCAAACAAACTTTCCAGCTAGTCAGGAGTTGCTGGTGGTGGTATATAGACAACAAAAATAAAAACTGAAAGGAACTCAAATGTTACTTTAACACCTATTAAATGGATTTCTGGTTTAAGGTGATTTTTAGGAATTTTGATCAGTGATAAATTAAACTGTTTGTGTACGGCGACTAACACACCTCCGCCCCTTCATTTTTTGTTTCTAAGAAATTTCGATCCGCTCGGAATGTATGATATTTATCACAAATGATTTCCTTAATGTATACTGACAAATCCCACCAGTGAGTGCAACTAAATGAAATGAACAGCTAGACGTATTATTTAAAATATGAGCGGTTTTGGTTCTAAGGCCAGGAGTGTTGGTGCAATATATTGGCTCGGAGTTTCACACACGCATTTTTATAGTTGGAGCATTTGACATATCCCAAGCTGCATCGGATGTATCAAGAACAGTGTTAATGAATTAACAACCGGGACTAGTACCCGATCTTTTATTTGTTGGCTTATAGAACAGCGGTTTATAATTCCATACATTTATAAATACCTTGTATTTTGTTTTGTTTCATTCAGTTATTATGTGTATTCAATGCTATGTTAGATTTATGCACCTATGTAAACTAAAAAAACTAAACTTATGACAATAAATATATATATTTTTATATTAAATCAGGGCCCAACCAGAATTGTTTTTGGATGAGAATTGCTACTCTTTGATTAAATTTTTGGACTTTCACATGCAGAATGAAAAGAAATACAAGATTATGCTAATAAAATCCTCAAACGTCTTCTAGAATTTCACAAGATAATACAAGATCGCGTAATTTACCTATCTGATGAAATCAGACCCAAGTGTGAAATATAAATTCTTTACTAGGTTTCTCGTACATCTGGAAAAGGCATATTTTAGGTATTTTTTAATTGTTTTGTTATTAATTTAATATTATTAATTTTTAGAGAAGACGAAGAGGAAGACAGTAATTTTACTCGTCCTAATAAAAATATTCCAAATGAGGAATTACATTTCAGTGAAAAATGGTTTCATGGTAGATTGACTAAGGGCAGAGAAGAAGCTGAACAACTATTAAAAACATATTCGCACTTAGGTGATACTCTAGTATTTCTGTGAATGTATAGCATCTTGATCGCAAAACGATAAATAACGTGTTTTAGGAGATGGGACTTTTCTAGTTAGAGCCAGTGTAACTTTTGTTGGGGAGTATTCACTTTCCTTTTGGCGCAACGGACAAGTTAATCACTGTAGGATAAGATCTAAACAAGACAAACAGCAGACAAAATATTATCTTATAGACGGCAAATATTTTGACAGTCTATACAGCTTAATTACACACTATAGGTGAGATTTTACACTTAATATTTTGAAATTAGAGTTTTTTGAAAAAGCTAATTCGGAAATAGTGGTCCTTAAGAATAAGAGATTAATTTCAATTTATAAATACATTCGTAATTAAAAATTTCAGATCATCACCATTAGTTACAACTGAATTTTCTATAACATTGCAAGAACCAGTTCCTCAGCCAAATCTTCATGAAAATGAAGTATGGTACCACAAATATACGACCAAACAACAAGCAGAAGATGCTCTTAAGAAAATCAAAACAGAGGGAGCATTTTTAGTGAGACCTAGTGAAAATGACACAAATTGTTATACAATAAGTTTTAGGTAGGTAAGAAAAAAAAATTAACACAATTATTTCAATAATATTTTACTTCTCTCGTAGAAGGGAAGTATCTGTCGGTCCGTCTCTGTCTGTCTGTCTGTTCGCCGCGTAGTTAAAAAACTACTTACCCGATTGACTTAAAATTTTGGTTAAAAATTAAGGATCTTATGGGGATGACCTGGTAACATTTTAGTAAAAATTTAGTACGGCGAAACAAAATGGCGGTCTAGTGAAATGATAAAAAAATTATTATTAAAAAACTGCTCATCCAATTTATCTCAAATTTTGCAGAGTATTTTGTTAGAATCAACTGGTAACATTTTTGTACAAATACAAGATGGCGGGACAAAATGGCAGTTTAATAAAATATTTTAAAATTCAGCCTGAAAAAAGTGCTTAATGGTTTGACTTCAAATTGTGTGCCATAACTAATTGTGGTACTAATTCAAGATGGTCGAACAAAATGGTGGTCAAATAAAATGTTTGTCATCGTGAAAAAGTCACCTTCCCAGGCTTTACAAATCTTTACGTTTTAACATCCCTAGATGCCAAAAAATATGTTATATCATTTCCGTCGGTCCGTCTGTATGTCGGTTTGTCTGTCTGTCTGTCTGTCAATTCGCGACATAGCTTAAAGACTACTTACCCGATTGACTTCAAATTATGGTCAAAAATTAAGGGTCATGTGGGGATGACAGTCTTCTTCTGTAACATATAAGACAATGGCGTCAAGTGGAGAACAAACGCAAATTACGTCTCCCGAAAAATCGCGATTTGAGTGTTGTAAAAAGAAAGTTTTTGGTAGTAGTGTATGTGTGAGATGTGGAAAAGTATTTCACAGATCATGTTTATTGCGGGATTGGGCAGATAAGCTCGAAATAATTGATACAACCAGAATAATCTGTTGTGGTGACAAAGAAAAAACGAACTCCAATGATGATATAAAAGATCTAGAAATAGCCTACCTGAAGAAACTCATGGAAGAAATGAATGCCAGAAATAAAACCTTAGATGAAAATTGTAGTTTGTTGAGAGAAAAAGTAACAGCATTGCAAGAAAACCTGGTGATTCAGATGGTTGGAAGGAAGTTCGACACAAACGATCGAATAGAGACAGGAAAAACCCCAAGATCGATAGACCCGAGCCATTGAAAGGTTCGAATGAAGAAGCGGTCCTGAAAACAGCAACGAGAATGGCACATCTTTTTCTCTCAGGACTTGCTCCAGATGTAAAAACTGAGGAAATCATTGAATTTCTTAGAAATAATGACTTGCATAGAGACTGTAAGTGTGAAAGAATGGTGACGAAAAAGGATAAATACTGTGCACCCTTTAAACTTATTGTCCCGCACGCTGTGCGTGAAAAATATCTAACAACTACATTATGGCCAAAAGGAATCATCGTTAACCATTTTCTAAATCTTCAGCGCCAAGCAATGGTAAAATTATAAACACAAAAAAAACATCTACAGCGAATATCTTACACATTAATGTGAGATCTTTAAGAAATAAAGTCAATGAGGTAGAAGCATTTATAGCTGATAAGAACCTTGATATAATATGCTTTACAGAACACTGGTTAAAGGTAGAAGAAGTACACATGATTAGAATTCAAGGATACAAATTGGTAAACTGCTCTGTAAGGAAGAACTTCTTGGGAGGAGGGACCATTATTTTTGTTAGAAATGCATTAGACGTGTCTGCCGTGGATATAAACCCTTCTTTTATTATTGAAAAGTGCATTGAGTGTTGCTCTATATATGTAAAAGCTTTCAATACTTATGTCCTAGCTTGTTAACGCTCACCCGCGGGCCATTTTGACACCTTTTTGGATTCCATCGAAGGAATTCTGTCTAACTTAGATAATAACAAAAAAATTATTTTAGCAGGAGACTTTAAGCTTCAGAGCTTTGGTATGCAACAAACAATTTTTCAGTCAACTCGTGGGGACTCCTGTATAGACAATATCTTCGTGAGCTCTGATATTGATCTCCATTCTGCTACTGTGATTTGTATGAGTGTCTCTGATCATATGGGTCAGTTGGTGGAGTTTGCAGTCGATGACGTAAAATCGGGCTATAGTCAGGTAAGGAAAGTGTGCAGGCCAATAACACGGATGGGCATGTTTCAGTTTTACCATATAGTGAACGAGAGCTCATGGGCCTTTATGGAGTATGACATTGATGTGCATCGGAAGTGTGACAAGCTTATTGAAACACTGGAAGGTGCATATCTTCGGTCGTTTCCTGAAAGGACCTATTTTGTGAGATCTGACCAATCAAATAGGATCACCTGGTTTAATGATGAACTCAGAGCAATGCGGAATCATTTAAATTTTCTAGAAGAACTGAAAATGCAATATAATTATGTGGGTATTGAACAACAATTTAAAGATTATAAAAAGCTTTATACAAATGCTATAAGCCTAGCAAAAATTAGAGCTAATGATGATTTTATCAGGACATCTTCAAATCCCTCTAGGTCTATGTGGCAGTTGATAAATGAACAACGGGGTAAAACTAACCATTATGATGCATGTAATGACCTAACGCCAGACGACTTTAACAATTTTTTTTCAAACATTGCCCTACATTTAACAAAAGATATTCCCCTTTCAAATACTAATCCAGTTCATAACTTATCACATCTCGCTGCTCCATTTAGTTCATTTACATTTACTGAGGTAACTTTTAACCAAGTCAGGGATGTTATTAATAATTTAAAAAATAAAAACAGTCGGGACATTTTTGGCTTGAATGTAAAATTAATGAAATCTGTTCAGAACTGCATTTTGGCTCCATTAACAAAACTAATTAACCTTTGTTTTCAAAATAATATTTTTCCCAATAGTCTGAAGAAAGCTATAGTTGTGCCAGTGCATAAAAAGGGTGATACATCAGTCCCAGAGAATTTTAGGCCAATATCTCTTTTGCCAATAATATCAAAAATTATAGAAAAATGCATGGCATTTAAAATAATGCAATTCTTTGAGACTAACAGCCTTTTTACTGACTGTCAGTTCGGTTTTAGAAGGGATAAGAATACTGTCCTCGGTATAATAAATCTTGTCTCCACAATTTTGGAAGCATTTCATAAGATGCAGTATGATTCCGTATTGTTCTGTGACCTAAGCAAGGCTTTTGACTGTGTCGATCATGGTATCTTTCTGCGAAAACTTGAATTCTACAACTTTCATCCAGATAGTATACAGCTACTGAAGTCGTATCTTGGGGATAGATGTCAGGTAGTGAGGTTTGGTGGAGTGTTGTCGGCGCAAAGCACAATTAATCTGGGTGTACCACAAGGATCAGTGTTGGGTCCAATCCTATTCTTAATTTACGTAAATGACCTTCCTGCATGTGAACCAATGGGAAAGTATACGCTTTTTGCTGATGCCACGACAGTTTCCTTCACTGCTGACACACTTGAGGGTTCGCTGGAGGGGTTGTCTTTGGCGCAGGAGAGGGCTAAAACCTAGTTTTGCTCAAATAGGCTCCTGTTGAATGAAGGCAAAACTAATAGAGTCGTATTTTCAATGAAAGAACTGCAGGAAGTAAACAATATTTCTGAGGTTGGCTTTCTTGGTGTGACCATGGATTCAAGGCTACAGTGGGGCTCACATATTAGTAAACTAGCAAAAAAGTTAAATACGAGCTTGTTTGTGCTCCGAAGTCTCTCAAGGTGTGTCTCTGCGGTTCTACTAAGAACGGCATATTTTGCCCTATTTCAGTCTAATTTAGCGTATGCAATCCTTGCTTGGGGACACTCCGCTGAGGTACACCGGGTTTTTCGCTTACAACGGAAGGCGGTTCGTCTGATTATAGAGATGACTGCAAACAAAAATTCTCAGAGTTGAGACTATTGACTGTACCATGTATGTTTATTTTAGAATGTGTCTTATATGTTAAGCGGAATGGAGAGTTGTTTAGGGCACACGGGGCTATTCATGACTACAATACCGGAGAAAGAGAAAACTTGTTGCCTGCATACAGGCGACTAAAGAGGTGCCAGGATGGCCCGGGGTACTGGGCGATTAAGTTCTATAATGTTTTACCGGTGTATATAAAAGTTTTAATAGGTTTAAGTTTTAAAAAGAAGGTTAGGGAGATTCTAATAAGGAACGCTTTTTATTCTTTTAACGAATTTCTTAACTATAATTTTAATCTGTTGTAAAGCTGTTAAATGTATGTGTAAATTGTATTTTTCAACATTTTATTGTATTAACTATATTCTTTTCTTTGACGTGTGTAAACATTGTATTATGTACTTAGCATGAATAAATTATTGAGTATTGAGTATGACCTGATAACATTTTGGTAAAAATCCAATATGGCGAAACAAAGTAGCGGCGTAGTGAACTGTAAAAAAAATATTATTTAAAAACTACTCATCCAATTTCTCTCAATTTTGCAAAAACATTAAGTATTATGTTGTAATCAACTAGTAACATTCTAGTACGAATTAAAGATGGCAGAACAAAATAGAGGCTTAATAAAATATTTCAAAATTTAGCCTGAAAAACTGCTTAATGGTTTGATTTCAAATTGTGTGTCGTAACTAATTGTGGTATAGGGATCAATAGTAAAATTGTGGTACTAATTCAAGATGGCGGAACAAAATTGCGGCCAAATAAAATTTTTGTAATCGTGACAAAATGACCCTCACAGGTTTTACGTATTCATTTATCAATTCCGTCGGTCTCTCTGTCAGTTCGCGACAGAACTTATATACTACTTTGCTTCAAATTTTGACTAAACATTAAGGTTAAAAATCCAATTTGGCGGAACAGTGTTAAAAACATTTTGTTAGGGTGGTGTATTATTTGGGGTTAAGATTCAGTAAAAAAAAAGTCTTTAAATTGTCGACGTTTCGCAACTTTATTGTTGCATCCTCAGGATACATATAGATTCTATATCCTGTATTCTATATATGAACCCCATATTATCAGTTTTTACCCATTCCGTTAATTGGCAGATATTACGTTTCTATGGTTTTCGTTAACGATCCTGTTCTTATGTTATAGTGGTATATTATTTGGGGTTAGGATCCAGTAAAGAAACAAAAGGCTTTTTTTCATTGTCAACGTTTCGCAACTTTATTGTTGCATCTTCAGTTGGGAGGGAAAGGGAAGTTTATATTTATTAACACATCTATAGATTCTATATCCTGCATGAAACCCATATTATCATTCTTTACCTACTACGTTGGTTCGCAGATATTTTCCAGATATTAAGTTTCTAAGTGGTTTTCGTTAACGATGCTCTTGTTTTTATGTGAGAGTAGTGTATTATTTTGGGTTACGATCCAGTAAAAAACAATAGACTTTTTTTTTAAATTGTCGACGTTTCGCAATTTTATTGTTGCATTCTCAGGACACATATATAGATTTTATATTCTGCATGAAACTCATATTATCAGTCCTTACCTACTTCGTTGGTTCGCAGATATTTCCCAGATATTAAATTTCAAAATGGTTTTCGTTAACGATCTTGTTGTTAGAATGGTGTTTTATTTGGGGTTGGGAAATATCTGCGGACCAACGAAGTAGGTAAAGATTGATAATATGGGTTTTATGCAGGATATAAAATCTATGTGTCCTGAGGATGCAACAATGAAGTTGCGAAACGTCGACAATTTAAAAAAGGACTTTTGTTTTTTTTACTGGGTCCTAACCCCGAATAATACAACACTCTAACATAACAACAAAAGGATCGTTAACGAAAACCAGTTAGAAACTTAATATCTGGGAAATATCTGCAGACCAACAGAGTAGGTAAAGACTGATAATATGGGTTTCAATTTAAGATGACGAAACAAAATAGCGGCCAAATACATTTTTTAAATACAACGTAAAAAAAACTTGTTCAATTGACTTTAAATTTTGTAGAAAAATTAGATGTGAAAATGAGAGAAACCGGTACGAATTCAACATGACGTAGCAAAATGCGGGTATGTGTCAATGTAAAAACTACATTGAATTTATTTTAAATTATGCCCAAAAGTCAAGTGTGACATAGGTAGAAAGAAAATAGTAAAATATTGGTAGGAATCTAATATGATGGAACAAAATGGCGCCCAATAAAAATGAAAAGACGGTATATGTAACACATATATACTGTGACTTAGTACTGAACTAAATTGAGTCACACTTTACTATTCTTAACAAATGAAGAAAAAATCGTATTCAGGGAAGTTCCGGGTAAAGGAAATTTACCGATTTTTTACAAAAAACTTGTAAACTGTGACTCGGTACTGAGCTAAATTGGGTCACACTTTACTGTTCCTAACAATTAAGAAAAAGTCATATTCAGGGAAGTTCCGGGTAAAGGAAATTACCGATTTTTTACATTATAATTTATCATTATACTTACAAATAATAATAATTAATAATAATTTTGCATCGATGTATCTCGTCTTCTATTCGCCGGAATGTATCTTAAGAATAAAAATTTGAAAAAGATTGAAATTTGTACCAATTTTTGGTTTAGACCGAACACTGTAGTTTTCGAAATGATAGAGGACACCTAGGTTTCCAAAAATTATTAAAAAAATTATTTCAACCGGAAAAATTTTCATAGAACTTTTACAGCCCGAAAAAATATATTAAATATATAAATATTGTTTATGTTTTTTAAACAGTCTCTTGAGTTTCAGCTAATATCAATTTTTCTTCGACTAGCGACTACTAAAGTGAATCGCACGAATCTGGGTCTCTATAAAAAGAAGAAGTAATTCGTCCATAATATATCTAAGAGACCTGGTTTAATAATTGCAGGAAAGAAAAACAATGTCTCGATCTCAGTCAAGTGGTTTAATACAGTGAAATGGTTATGATTACACGTGTTTCGCCAAACAAAAGGGGCATCATCAAATCTAAAATGCATTAAGAACCTAATAGTAATGTATTTAATAAATTAAGCATTAAAAAGCCTACATTAAAAGAACAATAGTATATATGACACTGGCACATGCAACTACATCATTAGACAAACACTAAAGCGAGGTTATGTCTTTCAATAACAAATAAATAAAATATTATAAAAATAATTTATTTATTTTATTTATTTATTTTTTCACAAATAAGATGCCAACAGGCCAAGGGCCCAAAAGTGGCACCTACGATTTACAGGTTGGTGTACAGAAAAAAAGCTCAACTTATACTACTTAAGGATCAGGATTATACATCAATATAAACTACTTAGTCGAATTTTTCTTTTGAATGATTCCAATGATACATTAAATATATCAATATTTTTAAAATCAGAATTATACAAAGTTATCATTCGATTTAGTGGGGAGTGTTTACCCAGACTTGTTCTATAGAAACAGTTTGCAAATAAATTAGTGTTTCGAAAGTTTCGAGGGGTATGTTTAAGTATACTGAAGATAGCAATTTACGACAGTCAATAAAGTCATTAACAATTTTAAATAAAAAAATAGCATCAGAATAATTCCTTCTTGTTTTTAGGGAAAACATAGCGTAAGTATTTCTTAGTTCGATAATTTTTGCATTAAAATTATACGTTCCATGTGTTTTGTAATCTAAAAATCATAAAAATTTATTTTGTATTTTTTCCAATCTGTTTCTGTAAACCTCGTACTGAGGCGACCAAATAATACATGCGAAATTTAATCTACTATATATGTAAGCAAAGTATAGAGTCTTTAAAGAATGTATAGAAGATAAGTGTCTACAAGTTCGTATAATATAACCTAGCATTTTGTTGCTTTTTGCTGCAACAAAATCGATATGATGGATAAATGCCATTTTTTTGTCATATATCACACCTAAGTCCTTAATCCTCTCCACTAGTTTTAATATCGTTCCATTGAAATTGTAGTCGTAGGAGAAAACATGAAAATTTCTTGTGAATGTTATAAAACAACATTTTTCAAGGTTTAGAAATAATTTATTATGTGTGCAATAGTTAAAAAAGGCATTTAGGTCATTTTGAACTAAGAGACAATCACTTATATTTCTAATATTACAAAAAATCTTCATATCGTCAGCATACAATAAAAAGTTACAAGTTTTAAAGCATTCTTTGACATCATTTAGATATACTAGGAACAGTAAAGTGCCCAGGTGTGATCCTTGTGGTACCCCGGAAGTAGACACGTAAGCGGGTGAGTTATATCCATTTACAGCTCCAATTTGAGACCTATTGAATATGTAGGACGCCAGCCACTTTAGCAGATCTCCATGTATACCAATCCCAGCTAATTTAAGTAATAATATGTTATGATCTATCTTGTCGAAAGCTTTACTGAAATCTGTATAGACAGAATCTACCTGAATCTGACAATCGATTAAGGAAAGTATATATTCAGAGTAGCAGGTTAGATTGGATTCAATGGACCGCTTAGGAAAAAAACCATGTTGTTCAGGGATAATTTCTTTTTTTACATAGTTTAATAAAGTACGATGTACTGCATTTTCCAATAATTTGCTAAAAATATTTAGTTTACAAATAGGACGATAGTTAGATACATTGTTTTTTCTCCATTTTAATGAATTGGAATAACATGCGCTAGCTTCCACTTATTGGGAAATTGACATTCTACTAAAGATTTATTAAAGATAATGGAGAGAGGTACGTTTAAAGAATGAGCACATCTCTTCACAAAAAACGATGGAATCCCGTCGGGTCCACTGCCTTTGTTTTCGTCCAAATTTTTCAAAAGTTCCAGAACTTCATGTGATGACACCCGTATATTAGATATCAACGCTGGTCTTGTACTCGTCGTGTGTGAGAAAAAATTTTGATTGTAGGATTGAAACACCCCTTGAAAAAATTGAGCAAATAAATTACAAATTTCAGGGCCTTCTGCCCTATTATCATTATAATACATTAAATTAGGAATATTATTACATCGTTTTTTGAGAGAGACGAGCTCCCAGAATTTTTTAGAATTATTAGGGATGTCAGCCTCGATCGATGTTACATATGTTAAATAATCATTCCGAATCATTTCTTTACTTTGTTGCCTCAAACTACAGAATAGATTATAATCAAGCTTAGTTTTTGACCTTTTTCACTTTTTGTGTGCCCTATTTTTATTTTGGATGACCTTAATCGTTCCTTGTTTAAAATATAGAGGAAAGTGAGTATTAATTCTCTTTTTTGGGATATGTCCATTGATAGCTTTGTAGAGTTCATTATAAAATAAATCAACGGAATGATCAGTACTGGTATTGATTAACATATTTTCCCAATTGATGCTATTAAAGTGTTCATTAAGAGTTTCATAATTTGCTTGTTTAAAATTAGTTACGTAAGTTTTACTATTACCTTTAAAAATAGGCGGTGAGGAACTGTTATATATAAATTCTATTGATTTATGATGTAGGTCTTCGTTCACAAGAGGAAGATCACATCTAATTAAGTTTTTAATAAAAAGGTCGTTACAAAATATAATAAATAAAGGTCTAGTACCCGATCATGGGCGTTTTTTATGCCATTAAATTGGAAAAGGCCAAAAAAGTCTAATAAATCCTTTAAAATAGTAATAGATGCAATTATTTTTTTCGGTCCACTTTACGCGAGAAAAATTAAAGTCACCGCATATTAAAATGGTATCGTTAGAAATTTTATCAAAAAGATTGTAAATTTTGTCTGTGTAACAAACCAAGGCTAAGTCATTACCTGGTGGGATATAAACACAGCATAAATGGATTTTGCGCTCACTTTTAGTATATATGGTAACCCAGATATCCTCAGCATCACTTTCCCATTCTTGACGTCGTACAGCTTGCAAATCTTCCTTAACAGCGATCAAACAACCTCCACCATCACTCTTATCACTAAGGGAGCTCTCGCGGTCCCGCCGAAACACTTGGTATTCGTTATTAAATAGCTCTTTGTTAGAAACGCCACTTTTTAACCACGTTTCCGTTAGAAACACAACATCATAATTGGTGGATATTAAATTAAGCTTAAACTCATGGGTTTTTGTTCGAAGGCCTCTTACATTTTGATAAAATACATTTAAATAATTATAGGAATCGAAGATTACGTCCTTAGTCTAGTAAAATAGCTTTAAAAAAATGGGGTGCTCGTTTAAAGAAAATCTATCTGGTCCTCATGCTGAATATGTTTTACGGGTGCACCGTCTTCCTTACGAATAAGAATGTTGCAATTTTTAACCCAAACGTATTTATACCCTTTGACACGGGACGCTTCCCGAACTTTTTTTAGAAGTATTTTATTGTCTGGAGAAAGATGTTCGTTAATGTAGATGCCTGTAGAAATTTCCTCGAGCAGTAGGGTACGGTTAGAACCCCTTTTAATTCTTGCTGCTGTTAAGACGTCATCTTTTGTTTTGCGGGATGAGTACTTCACAATTATATTTTTTGGGTTAGTTGATGTGTTAAAAGACTGAACTCGGTGCACAGATTCAATCGAATTATCCGCAGATTGCATGCCCAAACTGTTATGTATTTTCTCCACTGTTTTTACACGATCTTCATTTATCTTATTCTCAGGATAACCCTGAATTTCAATGTTATTGATTCTAGAGAACTGCTCTAGGTCATTTACTTTTTTCGTGAGTACTCTGACACTGTTATTCAATATCTGGTTTTCAGCCTTTAAAGTCTGGATTGCCTTAATATGCTCACTCCATTTCTTAAGCAATTCTTCAAATTCAGAAACCTTGTCGGAACAGAAATTCACCGACGTTAATAACATATCCTATTGATCTTTAAGACTTTTTATTTCGATTTTAATTTCATTCATAAAATATTATTAACATAATTAACAAATTTTCTCCATGGTAAGGATGGATCTCTCAACTTCGGTTCCCAGACAATTTTACTTACAGAACCATAGACCACCCGGCTACCGCCCTACTTAAATAAGGATGTGATGTACGGGGTATTTGTGTAGTTACTAATTTAAATTATTAAAAATCAAGTTCGGCTCGAAATTGAAAACATCGTTAACGCACAAGAGAACCGGGCTCGTTTTGGCTGTAGTTATCTCCATCTTTTCTAGTAGGTCTAATTTTCGACCCTTCGGACATTTATGTAAAAGAGAGACATTTTCAGGAACAGTAAAGAAATGGTTTGTTAAAAGTAAGTGACTCGCAAAAGCTGATCTAGGTTCAGTCACATCTGAATTCTTATATTTATTAACAAGGCTCAAATGTTCCTCGACTCTGGTCGATATTTTTCTCCCCGACTGGCCGACATAGATAACAGAGCAATCTCCACAGCTCAACGAGTGTACTCCGGATTTTGAAAATTTCTCAATGCTATCTTTAGGTTGAATTAGGTGGTGTTTTATAATATTAGTGATTTTAAAAGCTTATAGAAAGTTTAAGATGTTTAAAAAATTTGGCTAGCTGTAGAGATATGTTGCCGAAGTAAGTTAGGCAACCATATTTGTTCGTAGACCCGTTTGATTTGGGGTGCAGTACATGAAAAGGGAGTTTGTATTTATTAAAAAAATGTATAAAATAGTTTATTAAGGAAAGAATAAGGGTAACTATTGTTAAAAGCTATTTGTTTTATTATTCCTAATTCTTTGTTAAAAGCATCTGTAGACAAAGGAAGTTTAAAGAGTCTATAGAAAAATGAATTAAATACAGCAGCAAGTTTGCGTATAAGTGGAGAGTTAGAAAAAAATTGAATAACGTTATCAGTTGACGGCTTTCTATATACCTCAAAATTAATTTGGTTATTTTCACGGGTAAGTAAAAGATATTTTATTATGTAATGAATTAACAAAATCCAAAAACTCACTCAGTTCCTGTTCATTTCTATTCCACATAATGCAAACATCGTCGACCTCTCTTTTATAGGCCAACAAAAACTGAACGGTGAAAGACAAGAACCCATCCCAAGCCTGCCCTCTGTCTAAAGAATCGGCCTGTTACTGTTTACTGTAAAAAGTATGCATGTAACTATGAAAAACGTATATTGATTATTGGTGATTGGCAGAAACTCAAGGAAAACTTTCTTTTGACGCTTTGTAAGAGTTTGATCCCAATAAAACTATTGCTTCTTAATAACAGAAATGCAAATGTTTGCCTTGTATATATTTTTTATTTATTAACATGTGTTATATAATCATTGCTTTACTGCTACTTATATTTTCTCCAAAAATTCGCTTAATTACCTTAATCATATTATTCCAAACCATTGTGCGATGCGAAGATTGGGAAGCGATACATATAGAACAGTAAAATGGTACAAAAAAAATGTATGGCGACTTATAAGGAATATGACTGGGTGAGTTATTTAAGTACATCTAAAAAGTGATATTTTTCAAGAAAAAAGTTGGGGAGCATATATTAACCAGATTAAAATGGGTTGATCCTACAAAAAAATAACAGGTAGATACTTCCAAACAGTATCTTTTGAGATGAGTCCGGGGGAAAAGCGTTTATTAGTTTCCTAAAAAATCGCATTATATCCTTAAAAATTACTTTTTTTTGACAATGCCAATAACTTTTGCAATTTTCATATAGCCTTCGTGATGTAAAATATAATAATAATAAAGAGTTTATTAAAAAAAACCTATAAGGAATATGGCGAAATTTTGCCTAGTACGGCTACTCTTACTCAACCCTCACCTCCCAATAGCTATTCTTCGAAGTAATTAATTGATATCTTACCATAAAATAGATAAGTCAACAATATCCATTACGAAAATCTAAATAAATGACTAAAAATATAACGTGGTAATTTTAAATAGCATACCTTGGTGATCAAATAAAGGTATTGAAACAGTAAATCATTGTTTATTCAATAAATACCAAGGAAATTTGAATTTGTTTATATTAAGCAACTTAAATTCATCTAGAATGGATTTATACAATTTTAGAGCGTTGTATGTGAAGCATCTCCTAAACTTTGCGTATTTGTGATTAGACATCTGAAATGCATTTTTAAAAGCAATATCTCTGCTATGATAATTTCCTCCAGGAATAAATTGGTTCTTTAATTTAATAATTCGATGTATTTGCTAGGGTTAAAAGTTGTGGACAAAATTGCCTAAATGGTGATAATACCTATTTTTCATATTAAACCGTTTGCAATCTTTTACCTTATGAGAACAGGAATTTGCATTTTTTGTATTCTGTTATTTTCAGTTTCTAAAATGTGAAAGAAGTGTAATTTGGCCAATTATAGACACGTGTTTCTGGTTTAAGGACTTAAAAGTATCAAGTCGAGATTGCGGATGTTCTCTTGGTAACCATAAATATCGGTTGGCGATTCTGGTGTGGTTTTGTATATTACTTTTGGCTCTAGTTGTATTCATCTCTCAACTAGTTGACTGTACTGATGAAGACCTTTAGTTCAGAAACACGTTTATAGTTGGCCAAATTGCATTGCTTTAGCGGTCATCCCAAAAAAAATCCTTTTTCTACTATATAGTAGAAGTACCGCATTAATCTTTTCCTATTTTCGAAACCGAAAAAAATATTTAGTTCCGTAGAATTTTACAGATAATGTGAATTTTGTGACCCATTATAATTCTTACAAGTGCGGACATTTTTTTTAAGTGTTCCATGTTTTATTATAGTTGTTTTCAGCACAAATACATTTTAGATATTGTTTTTTAGCGCCTTTCCAAAGTTACCGCTTGATTACGTAAATGGTTGTACATGTATTTGTTTTCTTCAGTAGGAAACTTTTTAAAACATTGTAAAGCCTTGGTTCTGTTTTTTATGAGTTTTATCTCTTCAGAACCCATGGCCATGGTGCTTGCTTTTGATTTAGAAATTCGAGCTTCTTTTAAAGGTGCGTGCCCTTCAAAAAAATTGAGCAAAATTTGAATAAACAATCGAATTTTTTTGTCTATATTTGGTTCTCTAAAAATATTATCCCCAATTTTAGTTATGTAAGTCGACATGGAAATTATTAAAATTAAAATTTTTAAAACATCTGAAATTAATTAAAGTTTAAATTAACATATACAAAAAATTGATGTTTAGATCCCCCATGCATATTAGGTGATCAAATAGTGGCCCAATGTAAGACTGGATATTGTCAAATCTGGAATTAAGGTATTAATGTTAAGATTCGAAATGCGACAAAAAGCTCAAGTTACCAAAGTTTTAGAATGCAGATTTATTTTTATTAAAATATTTTCCAGTCGAGGATTTATTTCGAACTCAAATATACTTTTTTGTGAATTAAAAAGTTGCCTCCATGGCCCAACCTGTTTCATCAGCAATATATTCAGTAAGCCATGTCTGTAACGAGGTCTCTCTCTCTCTCTCTCTCTCTCTCTCTCTATATATATATATATATATATATATATATATATATATATATAAAGAGGTTTTATTTCGGGTCTAGCGGTCCGTGGGAAAAAAAAGAAGAAACTCTTTTTATCTTAAGTGCTCAATATTTCGCCAATGTTTATTAGCTTCATCAGGAGCAACTACAAAAATTATAAAGATAGGTCCAATTAGAATTATAACATTAAAATGACAATCAAAACAATAAAATTTTGTCTAGATATACATAGTCAATACATACTTAAAAATTACTTACAAGATGGTAGAGTCAATAATTTTTAAATTTTAACATTTCTACTTTACAACAGCTCAAATATTGTGGCATTTTTAATGATAATATTCATGTCCCAGCAGTTGAATTGCAAAAAAGGAGAACAAAACACATTAGCTGCACAAGCCTTATCTAGATGTTAATAAATTGTACGAGGTGAACTATTCTACGGTGTGCAGCCAAAAAGTATTGTTACATAAAATTTTAAAGATTGCAATAAATATTGCTCAGCTGATTGGTATCTGATTTATAATTAATGCAATCCTTGTTCTTTTTTATGTGGTACATTTCCAAGAATAACCTTTTTTTGTAATTCGATTCCATCTCTAAAATTTTAACATTGGAAAAGTCAAAATTGTGGCCTGTTTTTTGATTGTGTTCAGCCAATGCACAAGAGATTTTCCCTAAACGGCAATCACTTTTGTGGCCGGTTATTCTTTGCCTAAGCCATTGCGATGTTTGCCCCTATATACTGTCCATCATATTCCAAGCAGGACAACTGATACACAACGTTACTATTAAATAATAAGGGTGTTTGATCTTTGACCCTAGAGAATACATTAAAGTTTTTTATTGTATTATATTTTGCTATTTTTATGTTTGGAAAATCTTTGAATAATTTTGCAATATTATTAGTTAGGCCACTTATAAATGGTAGTTTTCTATATTTAAGTTCAAGCGGTTGAACCTCTTCTGTAGGGCCATCATATGTATTTGAATTATAAATCAGTTTTTTTAGAATATGTTTCGGATACCCATTATTTAAAAATATCTCTAATAGTTTTTTTAAGTTGTCTTGTAAAAATGAATCATCAGAAATAATGGGACGTGAATATTATGATTAAAAACGCCACATTATTTGAGCTGTTGTAAAGTAGAAATGTTAAAATTTAAAAATTATTGACTCTACCATCTTGTAAGTAATTTTTAAGTATGTATTGACTATGTATATCTCGACAAAATTTTATTCTTTTGATTGTCATTTTAATGTTATAATTCTAATTGGACCTATTTTTTATAATTTTTGTAGTTGCTCCTGATAAAGCTAATAAACATTGGCGAAATATTGAGCACTTAAGATAAAAAGAGTTTCTTCTTTTTTTTCCCACGGACCGCTAGACCCGAAATAAAACCTCTTTGTAATTTCTGTACGGTCGAAAATACTTAACTTATGTTATGATGGGTTTTTATCAAGACATCGCATATTTATATGGAATAGATGCTACAAGATTAATGAAGCAATGGGCAGGATTAAGCACAAAGCTAGCAAACAATACCAACAGGAGAATCTTTTTGTTGCATTGTAGAAGTTCAAACATTGAGCCTAGGCACGTTCGTGATAGTATTAATAATGTACATAGTTTGTTGTTTACAGGTAATGATTTTATTATTAATAACAGAATAGAAAATTTTATTTCAAGATGTTGTAAAAGGACGATCTCACTAGAAATTAGATTAACATGCAATAACATTTCTAAGAATATCGAGCAAACTAAACAAATAAAATCTAAATTATTAGAAATTTTACCACATCATATTGTAAATGAATTTGAAAACAGATTGAAATGCACTTTTAATAATAAATTTAAAAAACTAAAACAAAAAAACATTGGAAAATTCAATAACCTAAAACAAAGAAAACTCTCACATGATCGTATATTTATTGACAACAGCAAGTGGTTTAAAAATATTTCGTCTGTAGATATTCCTACCGAAATAGTAGACTTTCTTTCTTTGGGACCAAAATTTGGTGTATCAAGCACAAGCAAAGATTTTCGATCGAATGTTTTTATGGCTGACCTCGAAAGCCTTATAGATGATGTCCCTAACCATTCCAAGGATTTAATAAGAGCACGAGCTACTAACATAGTTACTAATTTTATGCATAACTCACATAAGGAACAATCAAATCAATTTAATATATTATATTATAAAACTAAAAAATTCTTAAAACTCCATCCTAACCTTTACATTTTACAATCGGATAAGGGTAGTTGCACGCTGGCTATTGACAAGAATATACTATATACTCACATATACAAAAAACCGAAACAATGTTGTAAGATACTTCCACGTATAACAAATTAACTAAAGATCCAAAGACCTCGATACAAACTGTATATAATGATTTGATTAAAAGCTTAAAAACGAACAAAGAAATTACTGAACAAGAATATAAACAACTTATAATTTATAATTCATCTTCCCCGAAACTATATTGTTTACCTAAAATTCACAAAACAAATGTCCTTTTTCGGCCAATAATTAGCTCTATTAATTCTACAACCTATTATATATCAAAATATTTAGCAGAAATTTTAACAAATGCTTTGGGAGATGAAACTAATTACAACATCAAAGACATATTTTCGTTTGTTAATATTATAAATAATTTTCAGTTACCTAATTACTATGTATTAGTCTCGTTAGATGTTGTGTCTTTATTTACTAATATTCCCTGTAATCTAGTAATTGACATCTTAAACACTAACTAAGAAAGAGAAAGAACTAATTAAGAAATTCACCACACTTTCAAAAAATAATTTCATAAATTTAATCAAATTTATCTTTAACAACACTTACTTTAGTTTTAATAATAGGTTCTATAAACAAATTTTTGGCACCCCTATGGGCGCACCCATAAGCCCTATTCTTGCAACAATAGTTTTAGATAATTTATTTAGTAATGTTATCCCCAATTTGCCATTTCAGATACCTTTTATATATAAATACGTGGACGATGTAATTTGTTCGGTACCGGAGGACAGTACAGAACTTTGCAATATTTTAACTCATTTCATAAAAATATTCAGTTTACTATTGAAAAAGAAAACCAACGTAGTGTACCATTTTTGGACACTAAGCTAATTAGGAACCCAGAAAATAAAATTATTTTGGATTGGTATCAGAAACCAACAGCATCCACTAGATTTTTAAATTATTTCTCTAACCATCCAAAGAATGAAAAATATAATACAGTAATAGCCATGAAAAACAGGGTAATGCATATTTCCGATGATTAATTTTTACAAGACAACTTAAAAAAACTATTAGAGATATTTTTAAATAATGGGTATCCGAAACATATTCTAAAAAAACTGATTTATAATTCAAATACATATGATGGCCCTACAGAAGAGGTTCAACCGCTTGAACTTAAATATAGAAAACTACCATTTATAAGTGGCCTAACTAATAATATTGCAAAATTATTCAAAGATTTTCCACACATAAAAATAGCAAAATATAATACAATAAAAAACTTTAATCTATTCTCTAGGGTCAAAGATCAAACACCCTTATTATTTAATAGTAACGTTGTGTATCAGTTGTCCTGCTTGGAATGTGATGGTCAGTATATCGGACATCTCAGTGGCTTAGGCAAAGAATAACCGGCCACAAAAGTGATTGCCGTTTAGGGAAAATCTCTTGTGCATTGGCTGAACACAATCAAAAAACAGGCCACAATTTTGACTTTTCCAATGTTAAAATTTTAGAGATGGAATCGAATTACAAAAAAAGGTTATTCTTGGAAATGTACCACATAAAAAAGAACAAGGATTGCATTAATTATAAATCAGATACCAATCAGCTGAGCAATATTTATTGCAATCTTTAAAATTTTATGTAACAATACTTTTTGGCTGCACACCGTAGAATAGTTCACCTCGTACAATTTATTAACATCTAGATAAGGCTTGTGTAGCTAATGTGTTTTGTTCTTCTTTTTTGCAATTCAACTGCTGGGACATGAATATTATCATTAAAAGCGCCACATTATTTGAGCTGTTGTAAAGTAGAAATGTTAAAATTTAAAAATTATTGACTCTACCATCTTGTAAGTAATTTTTAAGTATGTATTGACTATGTATATCAAGACAAAATTTTATTCTTTTGATTGTCATTTTAATGTTATAATTCTAATTGGACCTATTCTTTATAATTTTTGTAGTTGCTCCTGATGAAGCCAATAAACATTGGCGAAATATTGAGCACTTAAGATAAAAAGAGTTTCTTCTTTTTTTTTTCCCACGGACCGCTAGACCCGAAATAAAACCTCTTTGTAATTTCTGTACGGTCGAAAATACTTAACTTACGAAAATGGGGTCAAAAAAACATTAATTCGTTTACAACATGAAATTATGTTTTAACGTGACTTTTTTATTACTTAATATTGAAATTACTTTAATTTGGCATATATCAATTTTTACCGCTCCTTGAAACATTTAAGGAAAAGTCAAAAGCGTATATCCTGATGTTAGCAAAAAGCATCATCTGACACGCCCCCGTCGAAAAAGAGCCAAATTTCTTGAAAAATTATAAAATTGGACGCTTTTCTTGTAAGATTTTTGCAGATCTTTGCGTTTTAGGGTCCCTAAATCCCGAAAAATATGTCCTACCATTTCTGTCGGTCTTTCTGCGCGCGACTTAGCTTAAAAAGTACTTATCTGATTGAGTTAGAATTTTGGTCAAAAATCAAGAGTTATATGGGTATGGCTGGTAACATTTTAGTAAAAATCCAATATGGCCGAACAAAATGGAGGCTGTAACTACTTATCGAATGGACCTCAAATTTTGCACACAAATCAACTGTTATATAGGGATACGATGATAAAATTTTAGTGTAAAGCCATTATGGCAGAACAAAATGGTTAGCTAATGAAGTGTTTAAAAATTCAGTACTATAAAACTACTGACTTATCCTATAAATTGTAATTTATTTAATTTATGTTTAAGATATTACCCAGCAACTATATGGATTCATAAAACGTCTTATATGTACGTAGTGGAATTCTGTACGAAGAAAGTTGTAGGTAAAGGCAGATTTACCGATTTTTTTCTTAAGCAATTTGTGGACATCCGACAAAAAAATGTAAATATGTGTCTGGTTGCAAAAAGATGGAGCTTTTTCTCTGTCCATTTTTTTTTGTACCAGGTGGTACCGATATGCCGGTACTTATGCTCAAAGCCGGGCAAAAAAATCGTACAGGTTTCATTTCGAAAGTTTTTTAAAATTCAGTAACATAGATAGGGGGAATGTTGTACCGATCTATAGTTGAAACGTGGGCGTTTTACCGACAAGTTTATTTTCTCTTGATTGCAATGGCAGCGCTCAAAATTAAGTTTTCTGCTGCGCGTGCCACTCTACTATCTATTCTCACTTTTTTAGGTACATAAAATATAACTAGTGGTATATTTTCGCAGTTTCAGCTTTTAAAGTTAATCAGAGCGAAAGTGAATTAAAAACGAAAAAAACTTTCACTCCCCAATGCACGTACGAAATAACTTAAAAAAAACGCTGAAGAATACCAGCTGCTCGAATATCAACTTAAAAAAGATATAGACTTTTTATTTAAAAGATATTACCTGTTGATGTAAAGAAATTAATAGATTTTTTTGACAAATTTCCATTCAGTAAACCACTGCATTTTGGAACATCAGTCTCGACGAACAAATTGAACTCTCGTAGCGGTCTCTATTTGCTTTTGTTTGCAGCAAAATGTTTGTTGAAACAATGCTTAAATCGATAAGCAAATAGTCGTAACTCCTTAATAAATTAAGTCACAGTACTGAACTTTTGCACACGTGTTAAGCATGACGTAGGATATAGTTTTACGAAGTTTAACTAGCAAATTGCACAAGTTATTAACATTTAACGAATTCACACTTTTCAACCGGATATATCTCAAAAGATAGGGTTTCGAAATATTTACAGCTCGTCGTATAAAAAAGTATTTTTTTATACGACCATCCCATTTTAATTTAGATAGAAAAACAATTTTTGGCACTTTAGTTAGGCTGTTATTTAAATATGTTCCTCAGTTATTTTTTCGAGGGTTTTATGAAAAAATAGCAATAATTAGATACACTTAAACGATTCGCGAGGTCAGTTTCCTTATCTTTGAAAAAAAAAAGCCTATAATTTCTGGACTATGTGCTTGGAGACCTGATCGTATCTTCTTTCGAACCGCAGTGGCAGACATGAAATAGAATTTATTAGAAATTATTGTGGTCATAGAAACAAAGCAAAAAGCAGTTAAGTTAGTTGATCCCACTAAGGCGTTAAAAGACAAAAATTCGTATCTCAACTTTTACAGGAAAAAACAATGGAGATTTCTAAGTTTTGTAAGAACAAAGGAGCAAATCTAGTGTTTCTGATTAACAATATTTTCGAAAAATACATTACAAACAATAAGGCAAGAAAAATTAATCCGATGTTGACAAATCAAAATGTAGATACTATTTAAAATTTTATATTGAATAAAAGGTAGAACATTTCGAAAAAGAAATTAGTATTTAGTTAGTTACAGAAAGCTCGACATTTTCTTTTATTGCTACCGTTAATTGCTATTACTATAGCCAGTAGATAAGGGGTCGACTTTTAATCAGTATTTACTTATATATTGATGTGTTACTTTATGTTATCATTAAATTTCAATAAAAATATATAAATCAGGTGATATGTATCGCATCCTGCTTTTATTAAAATGTAAAAATCACTACTTTTTTTCTCAAGTAGTAACTTAGGTAGTAGTAATAGTAGTAACTTGTGAGGGAGGTAATGTAAGGAATAATGAATTCAATTTGTGAAACAGTTAGTTGTATTATTTTACAGCAACGTCTAGTTTTGAAAATATGAGTAAATCAAAATGTTGGTATAAGAAACGATAGTTTGTATTATCGCTATACCAAAATTTAAGTTGCTATTATTTCGCACTTTATTGCAAAAAATACGAATCTCCGCCACTGTTTAAATTTTAAAAATATTAATTGCTGAATCATTTTCCGACTTTGCAACATCACTTAATTAACACCCCTGTATTAAAGTTTGTTTTGGCTAACTAACTATATTACATACAATCTTTACAAATTAATACCCAAGAAGATATTTAACGCCGAAACTAAGTTTACAAAAAATTAATTCACAATTTTACCTGGACACTCGACCTAATGAGTGTCTTTGTTATTTAGAACTGAATATTTTATAGAATGTGTTAACAGCAAAGCAACGTATCCACATTTGTAATATTTCTAGATACCCCAAAATTGCGTCTATGTTATGCCACTGCTTGAAAATAACTAACCGACTTATCGACCTCCACCGGTTGTTTTATACAAACATAAGGTAATGGGACCATAGTTCATTACAAAACATTGAGGAAGTTTTACCGAAACCGTGTTTCAATGTAGCTTGTGTCTATTTTTTTTTAGTTACATTTGAGAGTAAAATAATTTTGTTTCTCTACAATCGTGTGAAAAATGACAGCTTTTTAAACTATTTTCGAGGTCAAAAGTAACTGTTTATTGTACTTTTATGTTTATTGCACATCGTCCTTGGCAACGTGCAATAAACATATACAAAAACGTGCATTTTATAATTTGCATTCATTTATTTATCAGGAAAAAATCAACTTAAAGAAACAAAATAATGATAGATATAAGTTTGTTTTATAAAAGTTAATATTAACTTGGCACAACAATTCTGAACATTACTTGCCATTGGAACTGTACTGGATATAGATGTATCCAAATCGATGCACTGTGTGTGATTTTCATTCACATTTTGCACAATCCCAAGTCGACACCTATCGTTTTCTTGTCCTAGAATTTGATGGACAATATTTGTTTTATTTTGAATGGAATCCTTTACATAGCCCACAGCAACTCTGAAATAGTAGCCGGTGTATAAATGTCAATTCTCCAAATGAAGATAGTTTGCTATTTCAGATGCTATTTTTCCGAAAGTATAAACTCCTAAAGTCTGGTTTGTACATTTCCCATTGCGATAGTTAAAGAAGAATCGATCATGAGGGACAGCTACGGGACGAAGGCGCACTTGTTTTTGGCAAATATTTAAATGTTGAATTTTTTGTAATTTTCCTTTTGACATGACAAAACAACACTCTCTGTTATTTTTTATATGCCTGATTTTAACTACCCGGCATTTTGAACATCGTGCGTGGCCATTTTGACTAGTTCATCTCTACGACATGCTCCAGCAATAACGTTTTCAAAAATCAGTATTTTTCATCCGGAGCTTCGTCTAAAAACTTAAATATTTGTTCTCTAATAAATATTTTGGATTTTTCGGCATGATATCCGTAGGATTTTAATTTCAAAAACGCTATTAAATTTGAATATTTTCTAATATCGATATTTTCTTTGAATGCTAACGTGGCTTTTATCATATAGTACTCTGACCACAAAAATTAAGTTTGTAGAACTTTCTCCTTTTCATGAAAATAGGCAAGCATAATGTTTTCTGATAGATAATTTACCGTACTTCGTTGATAGCATTCCTTAAACTTCTTATAAATAGTTTCGCATTGCTTTTTTGATTTTTCTGGCAACAATCTAGCTTCTTTCGCAGCGTTCAGTATCTCAGGAGGAGTATTATACAGCTCATTATTTTCTTCACTATCAGACATTCATATCATAAATGTGGACAAACGATAATACAACTTAATAATTAACTGACATTGACACATACATATTTAATTTTAAATAGCTTTGTAAATAACCATGGAAACGGTCTTTCAGATTATGAAATCAAGGTTTAACAAATAATAAGTGCATTATTAAATCTTTAAACTTTTTCTTTTTCAATTTATTAAATGAGGATCGTAGAAAAAATTTTGTATGCAACACGTGCAAAAAGTATGTTTATGGCACACAGTATGAAAATATTAACATGCATTACTTTTTGCACTAGATTCATAAATAACTATTATCTTCTTCATTTGGTCATCATTTTTAGTGTCAAAATTATACATTTTTTTTCGGATTGAATATTCTAATGGTTTCATTATAGTGCTAGAACCGTAATGGACTCATTATAGTCTTAAAGTAACGAAAAACTCAATTGACACTAGGAGATAAAAGACGCCAAAAAGATATATAAGAAATAAGTATGTTATTCGGATCGAAAACAATCATTATGAGACATGCCATGGTATCGGCTTCGACTGACGCCTCGCGCTTCGTCTAATAATATTCGTGGCTAGTCTCATAAAGATCGTTATTTCATTATAACATAAATAACTATTTAAAGGGCTATTCCCGTCGCGTCAAAGTTGGGAAGTTGTGTGGAATTTTTCGTTGCAGCTGCATTTAAATATTTTTGATGAATAGATTTTAGGTAGGCGACTGCAATATTTTAATTATTTCGGCTTATCGTGCCCTAGAGAAAAAAACATATTGGGAGATGATTTTCCTCAAATTAACATGAGATGAGATATTGGATTTTATATTTATACAAAGGTAATGTATTATACCAATTCAAATTTAAGTTTCCCATATAACAGTTCATTGTATTAAATATATGGGATATATAAGTATAATTGTACTATATGGGAATATAAATGTTAGATTTTTTAGAGAGTCTCTAGAATACGAAAAACAAAGTTTTAGAAAAAAATGTTATTTCTATGGATGTATGTAGGTATGTAAACAAAATTTGCGCAAACTGGAACGTGAGACAGGTCAAAGAGATTCGTTTCAAATTTGCGTTAAAAACATTCTAGGTGAGTGTTTCGCGAGGATTACATTGGGTGTCATGGGCCTCGTTCTTCGATATTTTTAAAGGGTATACAAAATTAAAAACAGAACTAGTTGTTTTGACACCGAGAAAATATGGAAGTCATTGTAGTTACTTATATGGCTTTACAAAAATACATCATATTTTGGAAGTAGGCGAAACACTTTAATTCTGTTAAAAATGTCGGCCTAATTAAAGTTTTAATAAGTCGGTTAAATTCCACTTCCTAGAATAAAGTCCTTTTTTTATGGAGAAAAATAATAAATGTTAAAATTGTTTAAATCAAATTTAAAAAATGGTGTACTGGAGTATCGAAGCATTAGTTTTATCTAATTAGGCATGGTAAGTGAAAGAATGTTCGGTATGTATGTATATAAGTATGCATGTATGTTAGATCTGGACAAAAAAAAAGTTGTGGAGTTGAATTCTAATTTGCGCATGCACAATATTTTATAGACACACTGGACTTTCGGCTTGACAACAACAATATAAAAATATAGTAAAAACGGTAAATTGGCGTTTATCCGGGACATCCCTCGGAACGAATTCCACACATAACACAGTTTTTATATGCATATAATATTTGGCTTTATTGATATTGCATAAATTGTAATAATACGAGTTTTATTATGGGTAAGTTCTTGGTACTTGGGGACAAAAAGAGGTAAAGCCTTTTTAACAGAACTTTCCTCGTAATGACATATTCACTTTGTCTACAAAAGTGACAAATATTAATTTTTATATTGTGTATAAAGTTATTACCAAATAACTGTAATTATAAACTGTGGTATATGTGTGTGGTGGAATTCATTACGAGGAAAGTTCCGGCCATTTTACCGATTTTTTTATTTTTATGTATATACATTTTTTTCACTATGCAGGGTAGCATTAAAGGGATGAGGCAGCCCCTTGAAAACGAAAAAACAAATAAAATATGATGAAACACGGGTAATTTATTTTATTTTTTTGTATGTAAAAATACTTTGTTTCAACTATTCAGGGTAGCCCTAGGGGGATGATCCAGCTGAAAATGAAAAAAAAATGTATTCAAACAGAAACATTTAGCTTGCTTAAAAAACGGTGAAGCACCTAAAAAGTCGGTAAAACTGTCTCGTAAGAAAACTGTAGGTTTAAGAAGCTTCAAAAACATAAAATATATTTTATATAAAACATGTTTTTCCTCCATTTAAAATATTTCGAACCAGCCCGTTAATTTTTTTAAAATTCCAAAACCGGCAATGCAAGTCCGACAAGTAAGTTATACATTATCTACAACTTTCAAATAAAGTATCAATTTACATAACATTTTCTTTGATTACATAGAATTAGAATTACAATGTTTAAATTTTGGATTCGAGCCAGAATTCTATGTAAAGCCTAATTTAATTTACTATTTTTTTTTTGAAAACCGTGAATGGCTATAAAAGTGCTACATTTGTACTTATCTTATTTATATATTTATTTGGTAATACCTTTATACAAATCCCATCAGTATTTTATTTAATTTTTTTTAAGTTATTATCAAACAACATTATTTTTAGTTTATTTTTAAATTTATTATCATTATTAGGTTTATATGGTATTATTATTTATTTTTCATAACTTTAGATAGTCTGTAAAAAATAAATTTATTTTAACATTTATTATTTTCGACCATAAAAAGGTTTTATTGCAGAAGTTTACAGTTTCCTAAAATTATTTAATCGGTATTTCAGACAAATTAAAATTGTAGAAGTTAACTCGTCGGCGCTATCAAAAAACAACATCAATTTGGATTAGTATTTAGTATAAAAGAATTTTTTTTATATATTTTTTTCTTTACTGAACATCCGTAATATAGATGGATATCTTATTGCTACTCCCCGCTTATGGCTTCAATCTATTATTTTTGGCAATAATCAATTAAAATGAAAATGTTCTAATTTTAGTAACATTTTTTTAAAAAATAATTGTTATTTAACATCTCGGAAGCGCTTTTAGGTGTTGTATTGAACTTTGGTAAACTGTACTAAGAGAAGGCATTTTTATGAGCACATTGTTCGCTAATCGCCTTTATTTTTTAAAATTTTATTTATATGTCTAATTATACAAATTACCTACAATTTTATTCAATCGCTCTACGCGATTTGATAAAAACAGCAGTTTTTAAAATTCTGTACGTTTATAAAATATTCAAATTGGTTCATGTCGGTAAACTTATCCTAAAATATCCAATTTTTAATGTAAAATATCAGTTACCTACGATAATGATTTACAGGCATTTACATAAGTAGGCTAATTTGTTTCTAATTTGATTAAAATCGGTTTGAGAATTGTCAGGATATAGTTTAAAAAAAAAACCAAAAACCTATACTAATGACTGATTGTCTGTGTACCAAAATATATTCATTTATTTAAATGTATAAAGGTTAACTAAAAATTCATAATTTATACTCTTAAATACCCCCAGATTCCAATTTTTAGTAAAATCTACACAAATGACAAAAATTCATCCGCCATCTTGACGTCGCCGGTTTAGTTTATAACTTGCACTCTTAAGAACTCTCAGATACAGATTTTCGGTTGAGTCTGCACAGATGACAAAACTCGCTCGGCATGTGGTTGCCGCTATTTAGGATCTTGAAATATAAACTAAAAATGTATAATTTGTACTTAAATTAAATATCCCCCAGATACCGATTTTAGGTCAAGTCTATACAAATGTAAAAATTCATAAGCCATGTTGTCGTTGCCATTTGAAATTTTTAAATGTTGACTGAAAGTTCAAAATATGCACTCTTAAAAACCCCAAGTACGTATTTTCAATCGAATCTGCACCAATAACAAAATTCGTGCGTTACGTTGGCTCCGCTATTTTTACATTTTTACGCCGTCTTTTGAAATTGTGAAATGTAGAGTAAAAATTCATGATTTGCACTCTTTAATACCACCAGATACCGTTTAATATTAAAAACGCACGTGGTTGTAGTCTTTTAATATTTCCGTTAAATGCTCTCGCGAAGGTATGGAATTCATCTCAAAAATTTTTCTATTTTTAATTAAACCTATAAACAGTTTATAGCATTTGAAATATAACCAAATATAGTATGATTGTGCTGTAGTTCTTTAATTTTTGGAAACATTTACTTGAGTGGATACCGAATATAAAAGAGAAATTTGCAAAAATATTACACAAGAAGCATAGAACAAAATGTCATCTTTCAGTTTTACCTTAATGCACATCAATAAATTTAACTTTTAAAATTAAATGAAGAGAGCGGAGGGCTAAAATGGTTTAATTTTGGCCGAGTGAATGTCGCCTTAGGAGGGGCATTTTATACAAATTTTAAATAATAAAAATGTATATACAGGTCATCAAAAAAAAATGGATATAGTTCCCTTTAAACCAGAATTGGCACCTATTTGACATGAGGTCAAGATTTGGGGTCTTTATTTGTGAGTATATACAAACCTGCTAATTTAAAATTTTAATATAAGTATTAAATCTAAATAAATCCATTGTCCATCACCATGTAGTAGAAACGATAGCCAAAAGCTGAATTACTAATTATTATCATTAATATTGTGTCCGTGGGGTTTCAAACTTAACATCGTAATCGGACTCGAGCGGAAAAAAAGCACCTATCGAATCAAACTCATTGTAGATTGCCGAACGTCGCGGCGTCGGTCATTAGTAGCTTCTAGCCCCAATATTTTGGGTGATTGATTATTGTACGTAGGCATCATCGGATACATCAATCCCAAAAAAGGCCTAAACCAGGGCTATGTAATTGTGTTTTAAATAAAGGGCTACGTTTTTGGGTAGCCCTGGTTAGGCCCTTTGTTAAGGATGACGTAAAAAAGTGTATTTCTAATAAAACAAGACACGAATTGGTTTGCAACCCTTGCTTTGGTTTATAACCGTAGGGTGTAAGATTGCTACGCTCTTATTTTCTTAAAATAATAAAATAGGAAATATTTTTATTAATTTACTAAAATTAAAAAAACTCGCAAAGATAATTAAAAAAAAGGCAAAAATATCAAGAGACAAGCTCGTGGTCAACAGAGCGTGGGAAAAAAAATGAAAAGTAAAAAAAGGTGAGCGCCTTTTATAAAATAAAACATTTAAAATTAAGAAGTTATTTAAAAAAAAATCTGAAAAAGAAGAGAAAATGTGAGCTAAATAAAACAAAAATCTATTTACTAAAAGTTTTTTTTTTGGAAAAAAAACCTGTACAAAAAAATACAAAAAAAATACACTAATCTGAAATAAAAAGTTCACTAATTGTCCCGTGATACGTCACTGCAATCGGTGGAAGGTGTATCAGTAGACAGGACCTCAGTAGAGTTATAGGGCGGAACGTTACTCGTTCACGTCAAAGTGAGTCTTAAAGCCCCGTACTAAGACCCTATTCAATAGGGTTTAGTTCGCCCCGGACAGGAAGACTTCATCACAAAGTGGCAGAAAAATGGCGGCCTGGTCCAACTTCAGCACTAAAAGTCCTCTCTCAGAGAGATTACTTGGGGGTTACAAAATACAATAAAATTCACAAATAGAAAACCCCAAGTAAATTTTTACGAAGCTGAGGAGAAATCCCACTAACGGATTTCCAAGAAAAACTTGGATTTTATTTTCCCCAGTTCGCGCTGAAGACCTTTCTGGAACTAGCTCCGTTGTACATTCTAGAATTTACTCAACTCAGATGCCGAACTATCATTGGTTAGATTGCCCCAGGTGACATCAGTGTTGTCAAGAGGAACTCGGAATGATTTAAAATAGGGATTGCAGGGCAAGAAAAACGATCACTGATTGGTTTATAATTCAAACGGCAACCACCTGAGAATAAACTTGGCAACAGTTAGGATCTTAGCATGCGCCTACTGAATGAGGGCATATCGGATGCAGCGAGTGACAGCGCATAGAAAGTGACACGTCCCATAACCCTAAATTATACTGTGAACTAGGCAAAACGAATAGTAAACAAACATCAATCTTCCAACTTCCAAAACTTAGATAATTAGAATAATAGTTGAAAAGGCTATCCCGAAAAGTCAACTTGCAGCTAAAACAGAGAACAAAGCTATGAGGAATTGATTGCAATTGGGGAAGTGGAAAAACCCTGACAACAAAAAGGTACCTAGGCTTGATTTAAATTAGATTTTCGCAACAATACAATATAAATAAATTTATTTTACCATTAAAAGAGATTTATTCATAACGAAATATTTTAGGCAATTCACAGAAGACAAAAAATGGTCTAAATACTCATGCAATCAGGAGAAAATGATTGAAAAAGGAAATATTTAAGGAAGTAATTTGGTTTTCCAAACATTACACACAACCGATTTAGTTATACCAATATGCAACTGCTACTTAATCCAAGAGAAAAAAAAAAGGTATGAATATTGATTTTAAATCCAGAAATTTTATGTGTTTATAGGTCAAAGTTAAGTGAAAGAATTTGTACTAATATTGCCCTTATGTGTTAGATATCCAGGGCTAAAAGGGAATTCAATTAACATAGGGTAAATTTAAAATAAAGTAACAAGCATGTATTGGCCTAAAAACATTCTTTGGACCCAAAAATAGAGGTTTGAAGTCGAAAATGCAGCATCCTGACAAGATTATCGAAAGGCCAAAACTTGCATAAATGAGGCAAAACAGGTTTTCAAGATTGCTAAAATTAAATTCTTATTTATTCTGTAATATTAAGAAATAAATACCTTTAGATGTTATTTGGGTTTTCGTGTTTTAAATAATTATAATTTTAATTGATGAATGATATTGTATGGATATAGATATCGCCATCCAAGTAACAACGTTTGAACTTGCAGTAAAACGTTTCTTTAGAACGGGGTGGTGAACTACTTTAATTTAAGAATACTGATAGTTGTTGATAATAGGTGGTGCTATACATACCGATTAATCGTTATAATATAATCCGTTATAACAAATGAAATCTTCGCTTGAGATATGGGTAATCTAACTAAACTATAAAACTAATATATAATTTAAATAAAGCGCACATATCAGTTATTAAAAATTAACACTAAAAGAGTAAATTATAAATGTTAAACTTAAAGATTAAACTATATAACAAAATTAGAGTGTTACAACTCCCCCTCTCCAAGGAAAGGAGGAAGACTTTAAAAAAGTTGACCGACGATCAGAACAAAAAAGGTAATAAAAAAAATCAAGGCAAAATATTTAGAGGTAAACTAATAAAATATATTTTCCCAGTCTCTGGTCGTACCGCTCTTTGAAGCTCAATGAGGAGGATGTAAAATCAATTACATTATTATATAAGCTGTCACGTTAGGGAAGCTTCAAATGGCCGAGAGAGGGAAAACCCAAAGTGAATACAGGAGGGAAAGGAAAGAAGAGAATCCAAATCAAGACAGAAATAAAAAAAAAGAAATCAAGTGCAGGGGCGCATCAAACAATAAGTCACACTCATACTGTACAAGCACAAATAAATCAATCAGCGGAGAAAACCAACTAAGTTAAGACTATAAAGGTATTAAATTAATGTCAAAGTAAGGATGACAATCAGTTAAGAAAGCCAACCAAACCAAGGTAATAACAATAGGATCAAAATAAGTTACTATCATGAAATGCACACTGGCGTACGCACAAATCAATCAAATCCCAAGCAATATGGATGGATATTCACTAAGAAAACCGACCAAACCGCGGCCATAACTTAGCAAAATCAAACAATACGAAAGTAACGAAAGTAATTAACTAAGAAACCCGACCAAACCGCGGCAATAAAGGTAGGTTAATCACTATCAAAACATCAGATATAAATATAAAAGGTAAGATAATAATGAAGGTAAGTTAGTAATAAAGGTAAGATAACAAAGCACAATAATAAATAGTTAAATTCACTTTGAGTGGGACTCGTCATCGTCAATGATGTTTTGACGGAAAGCCGGAGCTTTTTAAGTGTGGACACTTGGTGGACTTTTACCACCGGCGGGTACCCGCCGCGACCAAATTCCTAAGACCCAGACCGCAGGGCCGGGATAGAGAAAGAAATGAACTTAATAAAGGTAACAAGCAAAATTCCAAATAGGCCCAAAGAAATCCATGTATACATGGTGATGGCCATTAAAGCCAAAACGGCCTAGAAGGAAATAAATAATCCAACAAAATATTAAAGATAACAAGGTAAGGTAGAACTATTCAAAAATTCAATAATAAAGGTAGTTAAGTAACCCAATAATGACAAACACGTTATCCTTCTACCAAAAGAAGTAAGTTTGCCCAAAAATCAAAAATAAACTAAATAGCAGTAGTACCGCTCACTGCTATGGTAAAGGAATAGGCCTGGCGTTAAGAACAGACACGCCATGCTAAGAAGTCACAATCGGGAGTAATAAGTCAGGTCTGGGAAAATAATCAAAATTGGTGAAAATTTAAAAGAGTGATATGTAATAGTTACTGATCGAGTCTTACAATATAGAACAAGCTACAACGTCACTAACCCTATACTTAAAAATAAAGATAACCAAAGTACTAAAGATAATAATAAGTAATACGAAACAGATGGTAATAAATTTTGTTTTGATCTTTTAAATTAGTTAGATGGACAGTCAGATTCAGATTCGATTAGCACTGGTTTAAGATCTTGAACGTGCCAAATACCTAGCACCGAATTGATCTGCGAGCTCATATGTACAAGTGCCAGTTTTTCTTTTAATAATAAAGGGACCTACAAATTCGGGGGATAGTTTAGCGCTAAAATAATTGTCGGCGTCGGACAAACTCTTATTTTTACGCCAAACTTGTTGGCGAGGAGTATAACTAACAGGACGTCTACGTATATTACAATGGTGTTTACCTTTGAGTTTAGAGGATTCAATTCTTTTGAGGATAGTTAGATATAATTGTTTAAAAGATTTAACTCGTTTTCTAACGTAGTCCTGATTGTTGTACATAAGAACGAAGCATAGTTTTTATAACACGATTAACTCGCTCAGTGTGACCTGCTCTAGGATAATAAGAGGCGGTGTAAAATATTTTAACTTTATATTTGTCACAAAGAGATTGAAATTCTTTAGATTTCATTTGAGTGCTGTTGTCGCAAGTCAGAAATTGAGGGGCTCCATAAACGAGGAAAATACGATCTTCAACAAATTTTACCAAAGACTTCGCCGTAGCAGTTCTGCAAGGATAAAGTTCGACAGACTTGCTAAAATAGTCAACACTAAAATATGAGTATTGCCTCTATTTTATTCTGAGCACAAATTCTACAGGAACGAACAAATTTAGTCACATCGGCCCTCATTTTTGGCCAGTGATAACGTTCGGCGACCTTCCAAAATGTTTTAAAAATTCCGACATGACCCGCAGCCGGATTATCATGGCAACGATGCAACACTTCTTTTCGCCTATCTTTGGGAACGACATTTTTTCAGCAGCTGGAATGATCTGGAAAGTTAGGATTTGCCTACTTAACAAACTTATACAAAGTGCCGTTTTCCGCTCGCCTACAGGGATACTTTTCTGGGTGATCTAACCTTATCAACATTCCACGGTACCATTTGTCTGATCTGGTAGAAAAATCTATAGACGGCTTGACCTCATTGACACTAGCGATTGCATCATTTCTAACTGGTACAGAACGTGAAAGAAAATCAGGTACTATATGTTCTTTACCCTTGCGGTGAATAAGTTGAAAGTCATAGGGTTGAAGGCGGAGAGCCCAACGAGCAAGACGACCTGGAGGATCTTTAAGATTATGCAGCCACAACAACGAATGATGATCGGTAATGACTTTAAAATGAACACCTTCCAAGTAATGCCTAAGTTTTTCAACACTCCAAATAACTGCAAGACACACTTTTTCCGTAAAAGTTAATTTCATCTCTTGTTTATTGAAAGAAGTGGATAAATATGCAATGACCTTTTTGCCATCATCAAACTGTTGAGTTAAAACAGCACCTAAGCCATGGAATGAAGCATCTGTCTGCAAAGTAAAAGTTCTATCAAAATCTGGACAAGTAAGAACTGGAGCTGTAATGAGGGCTTCTTTGATGGTGTTAAAAGACTGTTGACAATCAGCTGTCCAATCCCAGTTAACATTTTTCTTAGTTAGCCGCGTGATAGGGGCTAATACAGTCGAAAAATTGGGTACGGATCTCTGTAATGTTACGTGGAGGGAGTATATTAACTATAGCCTGCACTTTCTCTGGATCTGGTCTTAATCTTCGAGCATCTACGATGTAACCTAGATATTTAAGCTCAGGTTTACAGAAATAGCACTTTTCCTGAGAGACTACTAAACCAGCTTCCCTTAATCTGTCAAAAACAAGACCCAAGATTTTCAAATGTTCTTCAAAAGACTTAGAAATTATCACAATGTCGTCCAGATAGACCATGACGTTATTTTCCAAATCTACTCCCAAAACTCTGTCTACAATGCGTTGCCAGGTGGCTGGCGCATTAGTTAGCCCAAAAGGCATGCAGCGAAACTGATAGAGATTTCTGCCAGAGACAGTGAAAGCGGTAAGTTCTCGGGAAGATTCACTAACAGGGACTTGCCAAAAGGCAGATTTCATGTCTATGGAACTGATAAAACGGGCATCTCGGAGACGATCTAAAATGGCTGAAATATAAGGAATTGGGTAGGAGTATTTTTTTGTTTTCTCATTGAGACGGCAGTAGTCGATGCAGAATCTGTAGCTGTCGTCCTTTTTCCTGACTCAACACACTGGGCTTGACCACGGACTCTTCGAAAGTTCTATGACACCAAGTTTTAGCATTTCGTCTACTTCTTGGTCAATGGTTCTCTGCTTAAAGGGAGAAACAGGGTAGTACCGTTGTTTGATAGGCCTGGTACCGTGATCGAGTTCAATAACATGCTCAGCTACTTTACAGAAGCCGAGATCGGAACCCATCAACGAGATTTTCTCCTTGGCTAATGCGTTCAGAGCAGCTTTGTCGTCTGGGAACAATGTATTGCTATCAACAACTGAACATATTTCCAGAGAACCTGAATCACTGGCAAAGTGCCAATCATCTTTACTTAAATCTGGAACGATCTTCATGATCTTTTAAAAATCAATACCAAAACATCGACTAGTTTTATCTAGCAAGGTTACTGGAGCTTTAACAAACCCACTACTGATACAACTATTACCATTAGCTACGGTGCATCTAGTTTGTTGTTTAACAAGTTTTAAACCCAAATTTTGTAAGATTTTATAGCCAGATTTTCCAACAATAGTGCGAGCAAGCAAGATAGGATGACCCTGAAATTTCCAAATATGATTCATCTCCATGAGATGATAAAATCGAAATATTGAGAAAGTTGTCGTTGGTCGATGGAATATTAGAGGGACATTTTACGACCTATCGACTCTCCCGGGAACCGTTTGCCGAAACTGAACATTTAGACAAGATCTAATGGTGACATCAGCTTTTCCACAGCGATCACAATGAATTTTCGAAGCTGACGGCATTGGCGATTCACATGGCCAGATGCTTTGCTATTCCAGGAAATAACGGAAGGTCGATTAGCTGGAGGAATGACTGGAGGTTGTTGAATCACCTCGACGACAGGAGCTCTATTTGTGTAAGGAAGTGGAGTGGCTGTTGAGGTAGAAGAATCGGATACAACAAATGCTACTGGATTAGATGAAGATGAAGCATCTGAGGCTTTGAAGACAAAATCTGGTTCGACCAGGTTATGACATTTTCTAGAAGATGGAACATAATGATCAGCATGATATTTCTTTGTCTCAAATTTAAGACACTCTTCCTCGAGTTCGTTTAAATAATTAACTACAGGAAGTTGAGTAGTATAAAAAGGAGATAAGTTACGGGAGATGATATCTAATTGAACGTCTTCGGACATTCCACCATAACGCCTAAACAAAGCACTCATACTTGACATAATCAATTATACTTTCAGATTGATCCCGAGTTCTCTCTAAAATTTCTTTAAACAACCGAGATCGATAATCAGAAGGTTCAAAATGCTTACAAAGTAAATCAGATAAACTTTTCCAATCTGGAAAACAATTGCGATTAGCGCGGAACCAATTTAATGCGCGACCTGAAAATAAATCAATAGCTGACTCAAACAATTCTTTTCAGAAATACCACGAGCAATACGCAATTCAGAGACACGTTCTATGAAATTATAAACAGATAAATGTTTAGTGTCACCTGTAAATTTAAGACCCCACATTTCAACTCTTTGAGTTTTTGTACCTGAGAGGTAACTACAAGAAGCTGAAGACTTATACTTTGGCGTAGATTGCGTACGCGATGATCCTGCCAATTTATTTTTATTTGTATTAGTACTTGTACCAGAGTACTCAGATGAATCCGAGTCAGGGTCAGATAATAGAATTTTGCTAATTAATTTACTCAAATTAGGATCACTTCCTGATTTTTGCTCTAAATTATCAAGCGTACTAAGAATCTCGCCCATTAGGGACGCTCGAGCTTTTATCGATTCCTCATTTAATTTAGCTACCGGAATTCGATCTACACGATTTAAGAGATGAACCAATCACGTTTGGATCCTATCAAAAGTATTTTTAGCATTTTCACCCGAAATTGTGGTGATTAAATCTTGTAATTCTTTTAAAGTCTTAGCTACGTAATCGCACTCTTCATTCTTCCCTTTTCCTTCAGACTGAGAATGGGTCGTAAAGCAGAACGTAGTTCGTCTACTGTTTTGTTAACATCGTCTGGGATACCACCAACCGACAGTCATAGATTAACATAACTTTTTTAAGGTAGCCGATCAACACAAGATCAAAACAATAAATATCACGTAAAAGAAAAGCACTAAAATTCAAAGCAATAAGCCAAAAATAGGTATAGATCAAAATCAAAATCAATAATAACAACAATCGCATACAAAAGGCAAATACCTAATCAGATATAAAAAGATAAATCAAATATGCATATATCAAAGAAATAACCAAATAATGTCAAAGGAATAATCAAATAGTAACAAAGAAATAATCAAAATAGTATCAACAAATAATCAAATAATAATATCAAATAATCAAATAATTAATAGAGTTGGTAAACAATAAAAACAAGGTGTTTATTTAGCTCACAGAGAAAACAATTATCTCACCTACAGAAAAAATTATTCAATTAAAAAAAATCAAAAGTTTAAAATAAAGTACAGTTCAAAGGCTTAAAATAAAAAAGCAGTTCAGAAGCTTAAAATGAAAAAGTGGTTTAAAAGCTTAAAAAAAGAAGTTCAAAGGTTTAAAATGAAAAAATCAGTTCAAAGGCCCCAACACGTTAAAGCGCCAAAATGCTACCCTTGCTCTGGTTTATAACCGTAGGGTGCAAGATTGCACCGCTTTTATTTTTTTAAATAATAAAATAAGAAATATTTTATTTTATTAATTTACTGAAATAATAAAAACTCGCAAAGTTAATTTAAAAAAAGGAAAAGTACCAAGAGACAAGCTCGTGTCAACAGAGCGTGCAACATTAATGCTCTAAGCTCGTTTATCCCGGAGAGTGGGCGTAGGGGAAAAAATACACCAATTGGACAAACGTCCCAGCGTGATACGTCACTGCAACCGGAAGGTGTATCAGTAGACAAGATCTTAGAAGTTGTAGGGCGAAACGTTACTTGTTCACGCCAAAGGAAGCCTTAAAGCCCTGTACTAGGATCCTATTCAATTGGGTTTAGTTCGTCCCGGACAGGAAGACTTCGTACACAACGTGGCAGGAAAATGGCGGCCTGGTCCAACTTTAGCATCAAAAATCCTCTCTTAGAGAGATTACTTGGAGGTTACAAAATATTATAAAATTCACAAATACAAAACCCCAAGCAAATTAGTTCGAAGCTAACGGATTCCCAAGAAAAACTTGGATTTTATTTTCCCCAGTTCGCGCTGAAGACTTTTCGACGTTACAGGAGCCCAGAAATTGAAATGAAAAAGTAGTTCCTTTCTGGTACTAGCTCCGTTCTACCTTCTAAAATTTACTCAACTCGGATGCCAAATTATCATTGGTTAGATTGCCTCAGGTGACATCATGTTGTCAATAGGGATTGCAGGGCAAACGGACACTGATTGGTTTAAAATTCAAACGGAAACCACCTGAGAATAAACTTGGCCACAATTGGGATCTTAGCATGCGCCTACAGAATGAGGGCATATCGGATGCAACGAGTGACAGCGCATACGAAGTGACACGTCCAATAACTCTAAATTATACTGTGAACCAGGCAAAACGAATAGTAAACAAACATCTATCTTCCAGCTTCCAAAACTTAAATAATTAGAATAATAGTTGAAAAGGCTATCCAGAAAAATCAACTTGCAACTAAAACAGAGAACAAAGCTATGGGGAATTGATTTCAAATTGGGAAGTGGAAGAACTCTGACAACAAAAAGTACCTAGGCTTAATTTAAATGAAATTTTCCCAACAATACAATATAAACAAATTTGTTATTTTACCATTAAAAGAGATTTATTCATAACGAAATATTTTAGGCAATTCACAGAAGACAAATAATGATCGAGTAATAATTCAGGACATAAAAGGGTCTAAATACTCAATCATACTCAAATACGCAATCAGGAGAAAATGATTGAAAAAGGAAATATTTAAGGAAGTTAAATTGGATTTCCAAAACACTACACAGAACCGTTTTAGTTTTTTTTACCAATATGCAACAGCTACCTGGTCCAAAAAAAAGGTATGAATATTGATTTTAAATCCAGAAATTTTTGTGTTTATAGGCCAAACTTAAGTATAATTGTACTAATATTGCCCTTATGTGTTTGATATCCAGGGCAAAAAAATATACAATTAACATAGGGTAAATTTAAAATAAAGTAACAAGCATGTATTGGCCTAAAAACAATCTTACACATATCTAAAATAGAAATGTTTATCAAAGTAACCATGTTTCATAAATATAAATTCCTACATGAGTATTAATACAAATATCGCCCTTACACGCAAAAAAAAATTCGGTGCATTAATGCCAGTATTTTATTATTTAGAGCAGCAGAAATTATATGTTTGGACCCAAAAATAAAGGTTTGAAGTTGAAAATGCAGTACCCTGACAAGATTGTCGAAAGGCCAAAACTTGCATAAAGGAGACAAAACAGGTTTTCAAGATTGCTAAAATTAAATTCTTATTTACTCTGCAATATTAAGAAATAAATATCTTTAGATGTTATTTGGGTTTTCGTTTTTTAAATAATTATAAATTAATTTGATAAATGATATTGTATGAATCTAGGCATCGCCATTCATGTAACAACATTCGAAGTTGCAGTAAAACGTTTCTTTAGAACGGGGTGGTGAATTACTTTAGTTAAACAATACTGATGTTGATAATAATAGGTGGGGCTATATATACCGATTTATCATTATAATATAATCCGGTTTAACAAATGAAATCTTCGCTTGAGATATGGGTAACCTAACTAAACTATAATATATATAATATATCTATATATATATATATTTATATATATATATATATATATATATATATATATATATATATATATATATATATATATATATATATATATATATATATATATATATATATAAAAAAGATATATATATAAGTAAAAAAAGATCGCGGCAAAAACTCTTATACAGTAAAAAAAAGAATTTTTTTGGGATGACCGCCAAAGCAGATTGAAAATTGGCCAACTATAAACACGTGTTTCTGACTTAAGGTCTACTAAACTACACCAGAGTCACCGACAGGAGCAAAATCGACATTTATGGTTACCAAGAGAACATGCGAAATTTTCGCCGGACTTGATACTTTATTACCACAAACCAGCATAACTGTGGCGAAACTCATAACCCGAGAGTTATTAAATCTAAAATAGAAAAATATTGACGCGGCCAGAACTATTATATAGTAGAAAAAGGTTTTTTTTTGGACGACCGCTAAAGGACATTGAAATCTGGCCAACTATATACACGTGTTGCTGACTTAAGGTCTTCATCAGTACAGTCAATTAGTTGAGAGACGAGTACAACTAGCGTCAAAACTTAATACAAAAAAACCACACCAGTCACCAACAGGAGCAAAACCGACAGTTGTGGTTACCTAGAGAACATCGGAAATCTTCACCGGAATTGATCCTCTATTACCACGGGGCAGCATATGACAATGTGACAAAACTCACAACTTAAGAGTAATTGATTCTAATGTAGAAAAAGATTAACGCGGCAAGAACTATTATATAGTAGAAAAAAGAATTTTTTTGAGACGATCGCTAAAGCACATTGAAATTTGACCAACTATAGTAAAGTGTTTCTGACTCAAGCACTTCAACAGTAGTGTCAACTAGTTGAGAGACGAGTACAACTACCGCCAAAACTTAATACAACAAAACCACACCAGAGTCATCAACAGGAGCAAAACCGATATTTGTGGTTACCAAGAGAACATCCGCAATCTTCGCCGGACTTGATACTCTATTAACACTGAGCATCATATAACCACCTGTGGCGACTCATTACCCAAGAGTAATTAAATCTAAAGTAGAAAAAAGTAATGCTGCAAGAACTATTATACAGGGTGTTAGGGGTTTGACTACAAATATTTTAACACGGGATAGTATGGACCATTTTGACTAAAAAATGCTTAAATAACATAAGGTCAGTTCCTTACCATTTTTGAGAAAAACGGGCTTAAATATGTATTTTGTTTTCTTAATTTTACTACGAAAAACAATTAATTATATGATTTTCTACAAAATGCCTACAAATTTTTTTCTTAGTAAAATATCTGAACGACCTAAATTTCAAAAATAAAAAACGAATATTGGTTTATTTTACCATAGAATGCTTATTTGGCATAACGGCGACACTGCCCACCGTAGTGGGTAATCTAGAAAATGGCCTCCGCGGTCTCCAGACCTAAACCCCTTGATTTTTATTTTTTGGGCCACATGAAAACATTAGTGTATAATAGGGCTGAAATTGAAAAAGAGGATGACCGCATTTTTGCTACAACGGACTAAATTAGACAAAGACCTAACGTTCTTGAAACTGTTCAAGAAAATTGGCTTCGCCGTATTCGCGTGTGTTTAAATAATGGCGGTAATCGTTTTTAGCATTTACTTTTAAGTTTTTAAAATACTTTTTTTAAATGTGTAAATTATCTACCTAGTGCTATAAGTTACTATGCTTGGTAAGTTGATGTTCTTTATTAACTTTTGGAAACTAATAACCTTAATTAGCGAGACTATTTATAGGTAAATGTGGTCACACTTGGTTGCACCCGACTGCACCGTTGTCAAGTAAACAATAGAGAGGACTATAGGGAATAGGCCCTCTGTCTTTATTTAGTGCTTTCTTACCACATTTAACTATTTCTATACTCTCAAATGCATCCAATAATCTATTATTAGATACATTTTTAATCAACTTAAGATTATTTATTCCTATTCGGTGATTGTTTTCCAAAGCATGTTGGGCAACGCTTGACTTTTCTGTTCTTCCGTATCTTAAATGTGCCATGTGTTCTTTAAAACGAATGTTTATGGAGCGTTTAGTTTGCCCAACATATTTTAGATCACAATCATTACAGCTAATTTCATAAATGCCACTCCTCTCCCTCAAGTCGACTTTGTCTGTGGGGTCTCGGTTAGGATAAGTTACTTTAGTTTATATCATCTGCTGATGATGCTAACTTGGTTAGCGAAACGCGCGTCCAGAACGTAACAAGTTGTGGTGTAGTGTGGTTAGAACTCTTGTATTTTGATCTATCTTCCACCACAGGTTCCAGTGTTAGGACTATACTTCTTTGTTGACAAAACACAGGTGATGAGATTGTCATCACATTGATGTCCAAACAAATAGAAATGTTGCCATGTTGTCCTTTAATTGGTTGAAACCTTGTCCAACATTTAGAATTAATTAATTAATATCTCGAAAACACTTTCAAATTTACCGATGGTTTATACTAACCTATGTTAAAATATTTGTAGTCAAACCCCTAACACTCTGTTTATTTTTTATACATATTCAATAATAATATTATTGAATTGTTAAGTTGGGTAAAAACCGAAGACAAAAATAGCGTTATGATATGAGGCTAAAAAGAATAGAATATTTAAAGAAAATAATTGAACATAGGGCTCAAGAAAGAAAAATAATTTATACAAACGAAATCTATGTACAAGGGACACGGTTGGAGCGGTGGAAGTGATAGCTCAAAAACCAATAGCGAAAGGACGTGGCGCGTCGTCTAGTTATTGTCCATGCTGGTAGAGAATTAGGCTTTGTGCCCAATGGACTTTTTATTTTTAAGTCAGGTAGGTACACATTTTTATGCATTTGCTGGTTTACCATCTACTATTTGAAGAAGTGAGGGCCCAAAAGAACAGAGTTTTATAAAGGCTGATAGTTTAATTCGTATTTAGGATGTACGTCAATAGTCTAGCGTCAGTCAGCTAGTTTTGTTTGCAAATGGCGTGGGCGCGGCGCCCGAGTAGTCAGAAAACATTAAAACTATTACTGGTTTTAATGATGCAACTCATTTAAAAATTCTGAAAAATTGTCTGTAGATAGTAAGCTAGGGAACAAACTATGTGGACATGGTCAGTCAGTCCAATATTCTTGCGTTTGAATTTTATACACCGTCAAATAATAAACATTTCAATTTTTAAATAGCCGCCATTTTGAAACACTTGATCAGTCATTTAAAACTTTGGAAGTATATTAAGCATCGAAAGACAAATTAGGTATGACAAGACTTACCTTTTCATTAAAAAAAATCAAAATGGCGCCAGACGCCATCTTGAAACATGAGCTTTCCAAATGTTAAATCCATATCTCAAACCGTTTAGAATTTACAAGGGAAAGGGGGCATTAAAGAAAAGCACTGCATTTGAAGATATACACACAAATTTTCAAATACGGTTGTAGTGCAGACACAGGTTCAAAAAGAGTTACAAACCAAAGTTGAGGTTTTTAAATGAAATACCCTGTAATTCTAGAAACAATTTCAAGCATTTTTTATATTATGTCTAAAATCAATTGTTTTTCAATTATTTAGCGTTTGAAAATTAGCATATTTGACCCTTTAAATGGCTGTAACATCTTAACGACACATGTTCGAGCAAAATGGTTTACACTTTCCTTCTTAGTTTTGGATATGTTAAGCCGGAAGCTACCATATTTGACTCTTAGATACCATATTTGACTGTTTCTAGTGTAACCCAAAATTAACCGTTACTATATATCGATATACTATCTGAAACTAAGATAGGAAAATGTAAGCCATTTTGATTCGACTTGTGATTGTTGAATTGTTGTTGATACCATTTTTCAAAAGTCAATAAGTGCAAAGCAGTTGAATTTAGGCATAATGTGTATAATACAAAAATACTTGAAAGTATTTGTAAAATTAACGTATGTAAAAATATATAGGGTGTTTCGTTTAAAAAACTCAATTTTTGTTTGAAAGTTTTTTTTACCCACCCTGTATAATTTCAAATATTTTAAAAATGTGTTCCTTTTATATCTGCACCTCATCGGTATTGAAAATTACGCTGCTTACGTGTAACGCAACAATATTGGGTTGACTGATTATATCCACATAGTTTGTTACCTAGCTTACTATCTATAGACAAATTTATTGATTTTATAAAACAGTTTCAACATTCATGTTTGTTTGACTATTTTGAAGCCGCGCCCACGCCAACTGCAAGCAAAACTGGCGGACTGACGCTAGACTACTGATGTACACTCTTAATACGACCTAATATTAAATAATCAGCTTTTATAAATCTCTTGCATTTTTGGTTCCACACCTCTCGGTCTGTACTATCCCATTATTATTTTTACTTACTTACTTTACTTAACCTATATTTATGTGGCGACTACCACGACGATATGAATCATGTCAACTTTATACAATGGGTGAAAAGTCAACTGGTTCCAAATTTACCAGAACGTTCAGTGCTCGTTGTAGATAATGCTTCATACCATAATGTAACCAGAAAGGAACATAACTAGTTCGAGCATTAAGAAGAACATGATAAAATGGTTAAAAGACAGGGGCATCAACTTTCCTGAAACCTTAACTAAGACAGAGCTTTACAACATAATTTTAAGTAATAAGGATACATTTCCGACACAGTCAATACGGTATCGTCGGAGGAAGATGAAAAACTTTTATCTGACGTAGAAAGAGACTTAGAAGTGCAACCTCTCTCTGATTCGGATTAACATCTAGAAACTTTTTTATACATATATATACATAACGACAGAGTCTTTTTGGGAATATTTTATATATTTGACACAAATTATATTAAAAGTATCCTTCAGTATTTAATGTATTCTAAATTTTTATTATATTGCTTCAGTACAAATGTGCCTAAGATCAGGTTAACATTTCGTTAAAATTTTACCATATAAAATTTTCAGGTCCGCCTTGAAAAGGAAAACCCATTATATAGGCAGGATTTTTATCGAGGTTTTATCAAGTTTAAAATTTATTTTATTATTTTTTACTGCCTACCTTAGAAAGGTAGTTAAGTAATAATAAAGTTAAATAATCACCGCAGATATTTTATAAACTTCCTTAAGGCATTTAAATTAAATAGTTATTTATATTCAATAGGAATTTAAAATAGTAAAATAAGGGAGTACGAAAATTCCTGGCAGCTAGAGAAATACCATCTACGATGGCGTTTTGTTAGAGTGCGTCAAGAGAAAGACAGGCACAGACAAATGTAAAAGCTGGTAGAACACTGAGTATTCGGGAAGTTAGGATACTCTGCAGGTGGTCGGTTTTTACGTCCTGTGCAAGTCTGGATGTCTGTAATTGCTTAAACTGGTTAGAAATACTTCATTTCACGTCATTTTGCGAGTAGTTCACGAATTTTAGTGGAGATTGCCGAATCAACCCGAATTTTTATAATTTATTGAGTAAAGCAATAAATTATTATTTAAGATTATTTCGTGCGGGCGAGTGAGTATTTACCGGCATAAAATTGATGACACGTGGGGCTTCTTTTTTTAGACGCGGCTACTCTACCGCTCGAGAACTCAAAGTGTGCTCTAAAAAGTACCAAATATCAAAATTTTATGTGAAAGCGTTTCCAAGATATAGCGACCGAAAGATAGAAATATTTCAAAGGTACATCCTGATACGCTAAATAAGGACTTTTTGAAATCGAGTAAGAACGCGCATAATAAATTCTCGTTGAACAAGAATTTATGACAAGCTATATCTTAGGTTGTGTTGTTTTGTCAACAATTGAGCATTCCTTGTTGTAAACCATAATCATACGACTATGATTTGAATATACTATCCACCTATTATCACACTTTATATAAGTTAGGTCACATAACTATAAATATCTCATTTAAAAAATTTAGCTATTTAGAGTAGTAAAACAAGACATTTTTTGATAGCTGCCAAAGTATTTTTCTAAAATAAATTACGTAATAAAAGTTACACGGAATAGTGAAAACAGTATCTAAAAATTTTAAGCAATTACGTCATTAAAACTATCTCGGACTATGAAACCCGTATTTAAAAATTTTAAGCAGTTCTAAAGAAACAGGGAAGAAACTAATAAATATATAAAAACAATAAACAAAATCGTCTTGACCGACAATTTTCATCGTACACAATTCCGCTACACATAGATAAAACTTTTTATGAATGTATATAGTTATTTGGTAATAATTTTGAATTTCTTTCCATTAATATTTCGGTTTTTGTTGCATTTATACACTATTTTACTAACTTGTTCTCATATACATATAGTATTTGTTTTGTAATTCTATGGTTTTTGTTGGATTAATTTTGTATTAGTTTTATTTTTTAGTTTTTAAGCTTAGAAACGAAATGATTCTAAAATAGTTTTAAGTTATCTATATATCGATAGTTGCCGATACCAATAACTGATTATCCATATTATAATAATTCTATACAGTTGTCAATAAGAATCGACATATCGATAACTAAAATTTATTGATAGGTAAAATTTGAAATCGCTCATCCCTAATTATGACTATCAAATCGGCTATGTATGAATGGATATTTATCTACTTTTAAACGATGCAAAATATTTGAAAAAACCTGAGAGACCAAACATTTACATAACATAATACCAAATTTCATTTTTGAAGTGCATTACAGAACTGCATTGCACAACTCTGTTTATATGCCCTGTATTTCTTATTATTATATGTTAAATCAACTTTTAAAGGTTTGGACATTAATGAATCTACACTTTGTATATCTATATATCGGGTACCATAACATATTGGCGCACCCTTATAATTTCTTTCGTTGTGTATATATCGAAATTAAATTTTAGGAGCTTTTTTTTTTAGATAGGGGACTCAACATATTATTACGTTTTTAAATTCTGCATCAAATACTAAACACGTTTTATATGGCATTTTGTATACCAAAATTCATGAAAAAATGTTTAAACTTGGAGAAAAACGGCTTGTACTTTCCTATCCTAACATTTTTAAATCTGTGATACGGCACCACTTCGGGTTTGGCAGAAAGTGTCAAATTTCCTGCTAAACCGGAAAATGAGGTCATCTAAAAGATTTCAAAAAGTTAAGATTAAAAAGTGGAAGTCATTTTATTCTAAGCATAACCGTTTGACACGTAAAGATCTGTAAACAAGAAATAAAAATAATTTTTGCCAACCAAGTAAGACAAATCTCTTCAACACTAAATATATTAGAGAATTACACATTACTATTTTTTATTTTTAGGTGAAATATGCATGAATCTCTTCTAAATGGTACATGGAAAAAGGTTTTATTTGCTACGTTTATCTCTTGTAGCTTGCTTTTGACTTTCTCATACTACGATTATGCGAAGTTACTTAAATACCAGTTTTTGTTATCGTCGATTGGAAAAAATAAAAGCATTTCATTCCTTAGTAATTATACAGATGGTAAGTATCAATTTAATTTATCTCTACATTACTCGTTTTATTTTTTTGTATTATCTTTTAATTAAATCCAAGCAATATTTACTTTACTTTATAAATATAAGAACGTCTGGCGGTACACAACGATGTGGTAAGTCAACTCTTGTCTTTCTTAACAGGGATGTTCATCCCTGATTAGTATAGTGTTAAAAAGTTTCGAAACCAATTTTCAAATATTCGTTCTAATGATTTCTGGAATTACAATACTGGAGCTCCATTAATGCCAAAGACTCATTAAATCGATAAAATAATAAAACAATTGGGAAACCTAATTTAAGGTTCCGCTTTGATTTTTCCGACCGAGTAGAGTCAGTCTATCAGAAATTTTCCGATGTGAAAAATTTTCTGACAGAACTGTGCTAGTTTCTGACGTATATGACCAATATACAACCTACAAAACAACATAAACCACATGACATAAAAAAATTTGGAATTTTCTTTATAATTTTACTTGTGTTAATGAATTTTATTAAAAACTCGTGAAGAGATTCTTTTAGTGGTCATTAATATGTATATCAAATTTTAGATCTTTCAATATCATAGAACGGTTTAAAACCTGCATTCAATGTGCAAATTGAAAGTAGTCTACTTCTTGTGCAAACCGGCCAAATTTTATGTTATACTTTTGTAAATGTAGATTTTTTATTCTCTTCAAAATGGCATCAAAAATTTATTTTTATTTACACATTTAAAAAGTCTGACATATTTGGAAAATCGCCCTCCGTGATTTCCTAGATCCCGAAAAACATGTTATTCCATTTCAGTCGATCTGTCTGTGCGTAACATAGTTCAAAAACTACTTACTCGATTTACTTCAAATTTTTGTTAATAACCAAGGATCATATGGGAATAGCATGGTTACATTTTAGTAAAAATCCAATATGGCGGAACAAAATAGTGGCCTTACAAATTAAAAATAAAATCATTATAGAACTACTTATCGAATGGACCTCAAATTTTTCACAAAAATAACGTGTGTATATGAATAAGGTGGTACATTTCTGGTGTCAGATCAGTAAGGCTGAATAAAATGGCCGTTTAACGAAATATTCAAAAATTCAGTACGACTGCTTATGTTGTAATGTTTGCTATGCGGTGTACACACGTATTTTAAATCTCCTAGCTGATTAAATTATCCTTTTTTACGTAATAAAAATAACTTATTCAAATTCATTTGAAAATTAGTACTAAAATTAAGTGTGACCTTTCGATGAAATATTTGGCAAGAATTCGATATGAAACAAAATGGCTAAATAATATGCAGTTTTACTTCCCTTGTTAAAGGGAAGTATTGTAATCATGAAAAAATCACCTTCCGAGATTTTTTCCGATCTTTACGTTTCAAGGTCCCTAGATGTCGAAAAACATGTTTTCTAGATTCCTTCGGTCTGTCTGTTCGCGGAATAGCCTTAAAAGCTACTTGCTTTATTGACTTTATTGAATGAAAAACTCGTTAATTTGGATTCTCCAATCGTTCAAAAATAGTTCTTCCTTTTTATTAAGATAGTATGACCCACTTAAGTTGGGTACGTAGTTCTATATAGATATATATATATATATATATTTATATTTATATATATATATATATATATATATATATATATATATATATATATATATATATATATATATATATATATATATATATATATATATATATATATATATTTTTTTAAAAATTCTTGAGTATTGGTTTATTTTCTTAAAAGAATTATTTATATCCTTAACGTTTCGCGCTTCATAGAGAGCTTTTTCAAAAGGATATTATTGGCCTTGGAAATAAAATAATGCACTACATTATAGTAGCAATGATGTTTCAGTTCACAAATATTGACATGGTCAATTACTCTAAAAACAATCTAAAACTAATTTATTGGTCCTCAAGTCTACAAAAAAGCAAACTTACGAACTGGCAAAATTAAGAATAAATTTATTGGACCTTTCATACTGACAGGAATCCTTGAAAATAACAAAATACAAATTGTACATCCTAAAACAAAACAAAAATGAATCGTCCCCATAAAATAGTACCCGGTTTTATAGGTGGCACTGGGCCATTATAAACCCTTGCCCTTCAGACTGAAAACAGCAAAATTAGTTGCTAGCCACTGGCCCTTTTATACAAAATATTGACCTACAACCTCTAATTTTAAATTATAATACTCTTAAGATACAAACACACACTGTCCTTACAACGTAAAAATGGCAGCGTTTACTTTAGCGCATATCAAAATTCTTTTATAACTTTAGATGATGTACAAAAACGCATTGAAAATGTAATAAACCAAATAATTCCGTTTCATATAAACATAAGAAATAAAAGAGGCTTATTTAACCCTTTAGGGCTTTAGGCCCTTTAATTACATACATAACAGACAATCTAGACCAATCTGATGCCGAGATAATTAACCAAAAAATAATAAGTCTGGAAGACAATCAAAATAAAATTAAAATCGATTCTATCAATCAAATAAAATTAATACATAAGACAATTAATAGATTTAAATATATGATGTCTAACGTGATGCATAAAAAAATTAGTTTGAAAAAGTCGTATTTCGCATAAAAAACAGATTATAAAAAAGGTAGATTTGCATAATACGCAATTTCAATAATACTCTCAAATATTTACTTTTACAACAACAAACTCTTAAAAGAAATTACCAGTTTAACTAAAGAACTACATACAAATAAATTACTTATACAGGGTGACTTAAAAAACATAATAATTCTTAAAAAATTAATAGAAATTAAATTTTCAAATAACGTTTATTTTGGAACTTCCATTAGTTGAGGCAGAAATACATCATCTATCAAGGAGAAAAATGTCTTGAAGTTGTATTGAATAAATTCGTTTGCAAAAATACTCACAGAACAAATATCGAAGACCAACCATTATGTGCTGTCGAGCTGCTGAAGTTTAGTAAAAATATCATTATCTGTCATGCCGTTAAGATCAAGTTGCACAAGATCAGATAAACACAGTTTATTTTTCGACTCGGTTTTTTTAAAAAAATGCATCTATCACTATTACAGGTTCGCATTTCGCTACTATAACTCATCCAAAAAAGATAATAGAATAGCAGTAGTATCAAAGGAATATCGACATTTACCATATATCCAAAATAACAACTAGTTTTTACCGATATTTTACAAAATTGGGGAAAGTATTCAACTTTCAATTGTGGTTACGTTCTGAAAAATATCAAACTTTTAATCCACCAATTTCAAAAATACAGAAAGGATCATCTTTGAGCCCTTAAGATTAAATCAAATGTATCTAAATATATACTTAATTAATTCGGACAGCAACCCGTCCTTTACTCTAGTTTATCCAAAGGCAACTCAATGCTTTTATGAGATTTCAACTGATAGAATTTCCAAAATAAAATTGGGCATTTTTTCAGAAACTCTATTTTGCTCACTTTCTTAACCTGAGACAAAAAAATGTAAATTTAAACCTTGCAGCAGAATTATGGAGCTTTCGTGTTTACTCCAGGTATTGATACCCTCCTATGAGGGGTAAAGCCAAGCTGTGCGTGCAATAATTCAAAAATGTCTCAAAAAATTAGCCTCATCACCGATCAGCATAAATGTAGTACCAATCTGTACAGAAATATAGCCGTTTATTTTGTATTTACTAAGTTCGCCTAGGATAAATCATGCAGATGTTACAGAACCGGACATGAGACACTGGTCGAGAACATCACAACAAAATTCAAATTTTAATTTTAAATTGCTCGAATTCGATGTTCTCTTGGTTACAACAATTGTCGGTTTTGCTCATGCTGGTCACTCTAATGTGGTTTTCTTATATTAAGTTTTGGTGCTGTTTGTACTCGTCTCTCAACTAGTTGACTATATTGATGATGACCTTAAGTCAGAAACAGGTGCCTATGGTTTCCATAGCCAAACTTCAATGTGCTTTAGCGGTTGTTTCAAAAAAATTCCTTTTTCTACTATTTAATAGTTCTTGCCGCGTTAATGTTTTTCTACTTTAGATTTAATTACGCTTAAGTTATGAGTTTCGCCATAGATAGGTATATGCTACTTCGTCGTAATAGAGTATCAAGTTCGGCGAAGATTTCGGATGTTCTCTTGGTAACTACAAATGTTGATTTTGCTCTTGTTGATGACTCTAGTGTTGTTTTGTTGTATTAAGTTTTGGCGCTAGTTGTACTCATCTCTCAACTAGTTGACTGTACTGATGAAGACCTTAAATCAGAAACACGTGTCAAGAAATCGCCAAATTTCAATGTGCTTTAGCGGTCCTGTTGGTGATTCTGGTGTGATTTTGTTGTATTAAATTTTGGCGCTGGTTGTACTCGTCTCTTAACTAGTGATGACTGTACTGATGAATAGTAAGTTTCTTGCCACGTTAATCTTATTATATATATATATATATATATATATATATATATATATATATATATATATAAGCAAATAGTATTTATACACCTCAAAATATACATTTTGTGATAGTCTCCGCCTCCGATTATTTGCGTTCCGCTCCGATTTTGGAGGCGAAGATGCTTTGCATCGCTATATCAGGAAACTCAACTTTTCATTAAGTAGCGTTTGTGTCGTATACACTTTTATACACGAAATGTATATGGGTATACTCTATAGGTCTTCATGATGTTTCCAACCTTAAAATTTTATTAATATGTGATGACAACGCGAGGCGAAATATTTTTGTCGCATATACATATCTCCCTGCTAAAACGTATTAGTTTTCTACTAGCAGCAGAGTTGAATAATAATGTCTCTTGATGTCTACGGCTATTTTTTACAAAAACTAGTCGCCAACAATAAGGAAGTTACTATTGTAATCTAATGTGGCAAGATTATTTTAATTAACTAGAAGCAATAAAAAAATTTAAAAAGTGTAAATTAAAAATTCAGAATATATATATATATATATATATATATATATATATATATATATATATATATATATATATATATATATATACATATATATATATTCGACTTTTACAAAAATATTTCCATTCCGTTGAAAACTTAAATTCAACTGTAGTTTTTGAGCTATGCTGTGTACAGACAGACTGACAGAAGTGGGAAAACAGGGGGCCCAAGCACCCTAAAATGCAAAGTTCTACAAAAATGTCAAAGGGTTTATTTTTCATTTTTTACTCTTGTAAACTGGTCTAAATGCTGGTGGTTGCCCTTCTTCAATAACAGCTTGTATTTATTTTAAACTTTATAATTAAATGGTAAAAGTATTAAGTTTTATTTATTTATTTTTCTAATGATACTTTTCTAATGATTTAATAAATCCTATTAGGAATTTTAAAAATTTTAACACAGAATAAATGTGTAACTTATTTCATTTAGACCATATTACCGTTTTATTAAAAATCGTCTTAAACAATACATATTAGAAAGTTATTATAAAAACATATTTTTATTACCAGTTCATTAGATAAATATAGAAAACAAATGTATTAGAAATTAAAGTAGGAAGTTTCATTTTGTAAAAATATTTAATTCAGAATAAATATAACAACATTTTGACTAGTACATCTAAAACTAGTCCACTCTAATAAAGATATTTATGCATTTATCACTACAGTACATTGAATTTGTAGACATTAAAGAAAAAAAAACTTAAACTCTATCTCAAAAATATGTCTTACTAAAATATTCAACAATTGTCTGTTAAATTTATTTAAACATTTAATTTAATGTTGGTTCTTTAACAAGGGTTTGCTTAGTGTCCTATTTATTTAAAGAGGTGTTATGTATCTTAAAATAGTTATTTCCTACCTAGAAATACCTGACAGTGCCATATTTTTTAATGTTTCTAAAATATCTGGAAATACCTCCTACAAGTGTAAAAATATTATATTACGTCTTTATAATAAGGTACAATAACATTAAAATCTGTTCTGAAAAAGCACAATATAATATCCACTAAAATGTTCACCTTTTTTCACTGCACTTACATGTAGATAGCGATTAATTAAAGTCAAATTTAGGTCTCTTAAAATCACCACTTATTTTTTAACTTCTGTTTAATAAGAATATTAGTAGGTATAAGGTACAATAATTATTCGATTACCAATTGATGCCAGCAACGCTGCTGTATCTTCCCTTTTAGAAGTATAACAAACACAAGTATTAAGGATCTCCAGGCAGACCTTAGAAGCTTCAGATTTTTAATTCTTCATCACCTTTTAATTATTTCCAAAATAATAAAGTATACTTAATTAGGCTAAACAAACTTGTCGTGTTTTGCTCAACTTCAACAAAATAATTTTAAGGTTAACAGTAACTGTCAAATCGTAATCAAAAACTGGCCTGCTTGACGTCAAAAAATACATGCAATTTTCCATTTAAGAAATGGATGCTACTTCCAACCTTTGTCAGTTATTTCGCTAAATCACGTGATTTAGCGATTCGTTAACTAACGAAATGATAAAATGCAAAATCGCACCCCAGGTGCCCTAAGCTGTTTGAACTCACGAAAATTCACAAGCCGGACGTGCCTTTTAGACCAATCGTTAGTGCTTCCAACTCACCACTAAACAAATTAGAAAAGAATTTAGCCATCATTTTTTAACCGATATAGAGAATATTTATATATATATATATATATATATATATATATATATATATATATATATATATATATATATATATATATATATATATATATATATATATATATATATATATATATATAATATTCTCTATATCGGTTAAAAAATGATGGCTAAATACTTTTCTAATTTGTTTAGTGGTGAGTTGGAAGCACTAACGATTGGTCTAAAAGGCACGTCCGGCTTGTGAATTTTCGTGAGTTCAAACAGCTTAGGGCACCTGGGGTGCGATTTTGAATTTTATCATTCCGTTAGTTAACGAATCGCTAAATCACGTGATTTAGCGAAATAACTGACAAAGGTTGGAAGTAGCATTCATTTCTTAAATGGAAAATTGCATGTATTTTTTGACGTCAAGCAGGCCAGTTTTTGATTACGATTTGACAGTTACTGTTAACCTTAAAATTATTTTGTTGAAGTTGAGCAAAACACGACAAGTTTGTTTAGCCTAATTAAGTATACTTTATTATTTTGGAAATAATTAAAAGGTGATGAAGAATTAAAAATCTGAAGCTTCTAAGGTCTGCCTGGAGATCCTTAATACTTGTGTTTGTTATACTTCTAAAAGGGAAGATACAGCAGCGTTGCTGGCATCAATTGGTAATCGAATAATTATTGTACCTAATACCTACTAATATTCTTATTAAACAGAAGTTAAAAAATAAGTGGTGATTTTAAGAGACCTAAATTTGACTTTAATTAATCGCTATCTACATGTAAGTGCAGTGAAAAAAGGTGAACATTTTAGTGGATATTATATTGTGCTTTTTCAGAACAGATTTTAATGTTATTGTACCTTATTATAAAGACGTAATATAATATTTTTACACTTGTAGGAGGTATTTCCAGATATTTTAGAAACATTAGAGAATATGGCACTGTCAGGTATTTTTAGGTAGGAAATAACTATTTTAAGATACATAACACCTCTTTAAATAAATAGGACACTAAGCAAACCCTTGTTAAAGAACCAACATTAAATTAAATGTTTAAATAAATTTAACAGACAATTGTTGAATATTTTAGTAAGACATATTTTGAGATAGAGTTTAAGTTTTTTTTTTCTTTAATGTCTACAAATTCAATGTACTGTAGTGATAAATGCATAAATATCTTTATTAGAGTGGACTAGTTTTAGATGTACTAGTCAAAATGTTGTTATATTTATTCTGAATTAAATATTTTTACAAAATGAAACTTCCTACTTTAATTTCTAATACATTTGTTTTCTATATTTATGTAATGAATTGGTAATAAAAATATGTTTTTATAATAACTTTCTAATATGTATTGTTTAAGACGATTTTTAATAAAACGGTAATATGGTCTAAATGAAATAAGTTACACATTTATTCTGTGTTAAAATTTTTAAAATGCCTAATAGGATTTATTAAATCATTAGAAAAGTATCATTAGAAAAATAAACATATAAAAGTTAATACTTTTACCATTTAATTATAAAGTTTAAAATAAATACAAGCTTATTGAAGAAGGGCAACCACCAGCATTTAGACCAGTTTACAAGAGTAAAAAATGAAAAATAAACCCTTTGATATTTTTGTAGAACTTTGCATTTTAGGGTGCTTGGGGCCCCCTGTTTTCCCACTTCTGTCAGTCTGTCTGTACACAGCATAGCTCAAAAACTACAGTTGAATTTAAGTTTTCAACGGAATGGAAATATTTTTGTAAAAATCTAATATGGCGAAACAAAATGGCGGCCTAATGAAATAAAATTGCATAAAACTCAAGTGAGAAACAGAGACAGACTGGTAAAATTTTAGTTCGAATCTTGTATGACAAAACTAAGTGACGGCCTAATAAATTATTTAAATATGCAGTAAATTGTAGTGACAATCTGGATGAGGGAAATTGATTGCTATTCAAAGTGATCCTTCTCTAATATTTTCATTATTTCTAGTACTAAAAAATATTACGTACAGTGTAATTTTTTACATGGAATGTTCTGTATAAAGAAGCCCTTTTAAGAAATACTCTATTTGTAACTGTTACGACTGAAATTTATATATTCAAAAATAATATGGCCATTTGTAAGCAGGTATTAATTTTAGTTTTTTAAATATCATAGGTAGGTATATCAGAAAATTTTTGGAAAGATATTTTTTAGCTTTTCATAGGTGTAAAAAATAGACAGGGTATTCATTTAATAAAAATAGATATTTTGTCACTCTCTATTTATTTTAAAGATACTGATATGATACGATATGATTGGGAAGAAGAAAATTTACTTTGCATTTTTTTCATTGCATTAAAAATAATAAAATTACTGCACAGTTGATCGTATACCTAATAGAGTAATTTTATCGTGTAAAAACTAAAAATTGACGTTTGGAGAGTTTACATAACTACCAAAAGAAACAGTTGGAACTGAAAAATAAATATTTCTACGTTCATACCTTAACTTTTGGAAATTTGTTTAAAGATTCATATATAATAGCACCCATAACTAATTTCATAATGGTATCAATCTCTAACTTTCTATATCCCTGTAAATCTGTATCTATAAAACGCCTAAATATAATTATTTTTTTAGATTTAAGTATAGTCATAAATCTTTAAGATATAAATGAAATAATTTTCCATTTTGATTATTATGAAATTGACTGGAACTTCTTTAATTTTTTTTTAAAAGTGTTGCGATATTTTATAGTGAAAATCAAGTCTATATTTGTCACTAAATAAAAAAATATTACAATTGGACATGTTTTTATTGTTCAAGTTGTTACAAGCTGAAATTAGTTTCCATTGCTGCTGATTTCTGGTGATACGTAAGTCCACGTCATTTTCTTTTACAAAGGGTCCAAAGGACTCACACTGTGACTTGAAATACCTAAAAAGAAAAAATATTGTAAAAAAATTGCTTTTTGAAAAATTAGCTGTAAAAGAAAGATATTTTAAATGAAATAAATGCTATTAAAAAACTTCGTTATTGATAAAATAGGTATATTTCCAATTTTAGTTAAAAATTAAATGCAATACTTAAGGAGCATACTCCCCTTAAGAAAACAAGAAGAATATCCATATAAATATGGCTTTTTAAACTTTTCTTTGTAACCAACAGCATGTATAGTACCCCCACCCAATTTTTTTTATTAAATATAACCTTAACCCCTACATTAATTAATTGATTTTAGGTACTGATGTCCTACTGGACATATAGTTATACATGCAAATTTGTAGACAAAATTCAAGTTTACTAATTTTCAAGCAGAATTTATATCTAAGCCCTTGTCGTTTTCTCAAAATGTTTATACACACACAATGACTCTTACAAAACGAAATATTATATTGTTCTTTTCTACCCAGGATAATCCACACCCGAATACCAAAAAACTTTCTTCATATACAGGGTGTTTTCACCAAAATGCTTCCACTGGAAAATGTAAATATTGTATATTACATTTATAAACCAAATGCACTATGCACGACTTTTTTGTTTTTTTTTTTCATCAGTTATGGTTCTGCGGGCGCCCATGCAATATCCTAAAAAAAAAGAGATCGCCTCCCCTATGCCCCACTTGGTTACGCGCCTGCTAGACAGTTGAGACCTGAATATTGTCCAAAAATTTTGTTTAAGTTCGTCATTTATATGTCACAATCTAGGTATTCTAAAAATTATACTGAACAAAGCCTATAAGAATGGGTGAATTGCAAGGTGGCTACTAGGATTACACATAAATCTTATAAAACTAGCTTTGAGGGAAATTCCCTAAATTTTATATATGTTGTAGTTCTTGACTGTCTGAACAATAGATATCATTAACACCTCCAAATCTTGCAAAATAGAGACAGAATTGAGTTTATAAAAAAGTTATTCTGAAGAAAAAATCGAGAAAAAAATGTTTCTTGTTACAAAATACAGTTTTCACTTTGAGTAATCTTAATTTTCATAGAGTTTAGTCAGTTATACTTTATTTGATATGATTAAAAAAGGCAACATATAGATGTTTCAAGTAAATTGAAGTTTAAAAAATAAAATTTTAAACAAAACGAATTACAAATTCCTTTTTTAGTTCTATGTGTGGTCTTTTTTAAGATATTAAACTTCAGTTTACCAAATTACATATAAACCAGATATTTTATTCTTTAATAAAACAAAATAGTCCATAATAAAAAAACAGCAGCTGCACCTTATAGCACATTTTTGGGACATCCTGTATAAATATTTAATATATCCTTAAAAAATGTACTTTTAGCAACCTAGTATCTTCCAGTACCTAACAAGGTATCCCAGAATTACATAATAATGGATTTGAAATAACCTCTTCTGGTCAAAAATGGTAAACACAGTAAACTTAACTTATAAAAAATAAAGCTTCTCCATGATATAGGTATAATGTATATTTCATGTTCATAAACTGTTGTTCATAACTACAGTTGCATTGCTTTTGTTTGCGGGTAGTATAATGATATTCTCGTTTGGGTTTAAATTCTTTAATATTGATAGATTAGCTTGGGGTGGCCTAGAAGTTCTTAGAACTCTGCTCATATCCTGACGTGTTTGTTCGGCGACTTCTTCATTTACTTGGGATAAAGTCCATTCTATACTGGCAATTATTTCTTCCGTAGGCACAGCTTTGGTGTTAAGTCAAACATCGACTTAGAAAGCTTCCTTCGGCATCGGAAATTTGGTAGTTTGAAAAGTTGTGGACGGTTTGTGTATTATTGGGTATCTGTCGTGGACTTGCTGGTGATTTGTTTTGCAAATTTTGGAATTTCTTTTTCAATTTTTCGGATTTGGCAGTTTTGTGTGTTTCAGCACGCCAGTTTTCTAAATTCTCCACACGGCCCCAAAGAGCTTGATGGATATTTTTACTCAACAAGGCATGTAAACGATAGAGCTTCTATTCTATTTAACTTAACTGTAGACGTGTTACTCGCAACTGATTCTTTAGCAGGGCAGTACTAGCTCTGTTTAGAACAGCCTGTGTTCTTTTGATATTTGCGTGGTAAGACAATCTTGTAAATATTGATTGCAGATTGTTGTTGCGACATCTTGTTAGAAATGAAATGTCACACAGGAGGCTGCATTTCTCCTCTCTCAGTTTTTCGTAAGTTTTGATGTTCTTGAGTGTCTCCTTCCCGTAAAGGTGTGAAATATTAAAACGTAGAGATTCACGGATGGAAAAACATGTTTTTGACAAGTCCAGGATTACATCCGTTGCTTCATAGTGGTTTGCAAATTCTGCAGACGTTGTTCCAAAATCTCATTTGGCATTTTCGATACCACACTACTTATTGAGAATATTGGCCAGTATTTATATTATCGTTGCTGAAGACTGTCATGAGAGGCCTTTCCACTTTGCTGTCGCCTGTTTTTTTTTTGTTCGTTGTCAATTGGCGCCTGTTTGTCGGACTTTTTTAGCAGGTATTTCCCCGCAGAGATCAAACTTTTCTCTTTGTTCAATGTATAATTTTTTTTAATTTCTAGTTCTTCTCGGACTATTCTGGTATTGTATTGCTTGTATCTGATATTTGTTTAGAGATATTAAAATTAATTTTATGTCCTGTCTGTAATTGATGCTGGAAAAGGGCCGACAATATTTGTTTATTCTTGACTCCTAATTTATCAAAATACAAGAGTTCTAACCACACTACACCACAACTTGTTACGTTCTGGACGCGCGTTTCGCTAACCAAGTTAGCATCATCAGCAGATGATATAAACTGTTTATGTTAGTTTATATCATCTGCTGATGATGCTAACTTGGTTAGCGAAACGCGCGTCCAGAACGTAACAAGTTGTGGTGTAGTGTGGTTAGAACTCTTGTATTTTGATCTATCTTCCACCACAGGTTCCAGTGTTAGGACTCCTAATTTATGTTATTTAAGCCTTTCCAATATCCTTCTATTTGTTTGCCCTATATAGCTTTGATTACATGTGCCGCATGAGATGCTGTAAACGCCTTGATTTTCTAAATTTATCTTGTCTTTGGAATTTCTTAGTGAGGATTCTATTGTTCTTAATGGTTTGTAGGCGGTAGAAATATTGCGTTTTCGAATAAATCTTCAAATGTGGTCTGTAGTTTCTTTAAGATAATGGAGTATGGCTGCTGGTTTGCTTTCGGTTGTTATTGGCGATTTTGTCAGTCTCTCTGTTTAAGAGCTTTTTTAGTAGTGTGTGTTTTGTAACTATTTTGTTTCAATGTCGCCGTAATTTTCTAAATTTCTTTTTGTTTATTTGATTTATCTGTTGAGCGGATGTGTGTGTTTTAGTTCCTTTTATGTACGGAAGTACGACTCCTGAATTCAATTATATCGTAGCAGCGAAAACTGTGCCTACGAAAGGAATAATTGTCAGTGTAGATCGACTTTATCCCAGGTAAATGAAGAAGTCGCCGAACAGATACGTCAGGATGTGAGCAGAATTCTAGGATTTTCTAGGCCACTCAATGCTAATCTTTCAATCACTGAACCTCGGTCTTTAAAGAATTTAAATCAAAACGAGAATACCATCATACTATCTGCAGAGAAAGGCAACGCGATTGTCGTTATGAACACAGAAGATTACATCTTAAAAATGAAAACATTACTCGAAAATCCTGCAACATATCCGGAGAAAATTACCAAAACCAAAATCAACGAATCTCCAACAGACCCTGAAATCAGAAAGAGGCTTATTCCCAGAGAAAAATCTAGCAGGTGCCCAATCGTTAGTTAATGCTTTCAACTCGCCACTGAATAAATTAGAAAAGTATTTTGCCAGTATTTTTCAGCCGATAGTTGAACAAGCCGAGTCCTATATAAAGAACTCTAAATATCTCACACAAATCCTTCGTAATTTACAACTTGAAGAGAAAGACATACTAGTCAGTTTTGACGTAATATCCTTATATCCCCGCATACCAATCGACGAAGTCCTGCAACAAATAGAGTAGCATTAAGAACCTATAATAGACCTCTATAAGCACTATCTAAAAAAGTCATATTTCCTTTTTAACAACGAAATGTACAGAGAAATAGAAAAATCTGCAATGGGTTTATCTCTCTCATCAGCCGTAGCAAACCTCATCATGACATTCCGAAAAGCATTGAGCGAGGCTCATCAAAAGCCTAAATCCGATATATTGATGACGTGCTCGCCTTATGGTCTTTTGGCAAAAACAAACTCGTCAAATGTATAGATTACCTGAATTCCATTCATCCCAAGATCGAGTTTACCTTAGAAATAGAACAAGATAACCAGCTGCCTTTCTTAGACGTATTCATCGAAAAGGTTCCAGAAGGGTATCTAAACCATAGAGTAACAGAAAGCTCACACACGCACAAACAAATATCTAAATGTCGCATCATACCATCATCCGCCATAACTACAAGCTGTAGCCAACACAGTGATCTCGAGATCCATCGGCTTAACAGATAAATCAAATAAACAAAAAGAAATTGAGAAAATGACGGTGACATTGAAACAAAATAGTTACAAAACACACACTATTAAAAAAGCTCTTAAACAGAGAGACTGACAAAAATCGCCAATAACATCTGAAAGCAAATCAGCAGCCGTACTTCATTATCTTAAAGAAACTACAGATCGCATAAGAAGACTTGCTCGAAAACACAATATTTCTACAGCCTACAAACTATTAAGAACAACAGAATTCTCATTGAGAAATCCCAAATACAAGACGAATTTAGAAAATCAAGGCGTTTACAGCATCTCATGTAATCAAACCTATAAAGGGCAAATAAATAGAAGTATATCGGCAAGGCGTGACAAACATAAATTAGGCGTCAAAAAAAAAATAACAAACAACATTGGCTGTTTTACAGAATCAATAACAGACATAAGATTAATTTTAATAGCTGTGAACAAATATCAGATAATAATAATAATAGAAATTGAAAAGCAAGTTCATGAGTAAGTTGTACTACACCAATTTACATGATTTTTTTAGAATTATTTTATTGCGTATTTTTTCTATAAATCATATTTAAATGTTTTTGTTCAATAACATTTCTGGACGACGCACGTGGTGAAAGCATCGCATATTCTTATAATTCCACTGGAAACTCATCGCGCCACCTAAAGATAAAAGCAGAACAGGGTCTATCTCGGCCGCGTATTGGCATATTGTACTATTATTCAGAGCAGCTGTTCTCTTATTCGCGGTATACTATGGCTTTATGTTAGGCGTAGTTTCAAAATACCATATGTTTTGCGATTAAGACCACACTTTCAACGGTAGAATGATCTATACTATGATTTAGATCCAAGAATTTTTTACTTTGTTTCTTCTGCTAATATTTCCAATTTCGCTCTCTTGAATAAATTAACATGTGTATTTGAGAGTAAATATAAAAAACACTTAAGCTCTATAATTAAATTTAATTTGGGGCAATATTAATAATCAGAACTATCAAAATAAAAATAATGTTGAACGAAATTATACTTGTTCAATTCCTTCAGTTCCTGATCGACTTCCATTATTATGTATGATATCAAAACGGTACTCAGAATAACCTATGTCCAGATTTCCAAAAAATCTTCCGAAGCATCATCATCCAAAGCCAGCTTTGTTTGCATCTTTTTATTGACTGCAGTAAATAAAGTATTTGAAAGAAGTACTCCAAATTTTTGTTGCACAGCATATGGATATTTGCAAAATCTTCCGCCAATACCAAAAGGGCAGACACATATTGCTAAAGCAGTATCAGCAACAGTTAGAGTTTTTCGTCATCAGTACTAGTTACATAGTAAAAATTTTCATTAATTTTTTCACAGGAGAGTCTTTGGGTTTTTTCAGAAAATTATTATATAGTGTTTCATTTCTGGACGATCGACTACTAGCAAATAACCCAAGTATCATATGTGATAAGATTCAAAGACGTAGGATATAAAATCGACTAACGCACATAAGTTGAATGCCTTGCATATTTGCAAAACAACGTCCTTAAATTTGCGGATAGACGCCTCGACAAAGTTGTTTGTGTTATTTCCTCTTGTGATCAGTGAGGTTTGTTAACATAAACACTATTCATCTCTGCGCTGCCAAAGTAAACTTATATGATTTTCTAAATATGGTTATTCCGCAACGGTTTTGATATTTTTAAAATCAGTAAATAATTCTTTGGCCTCCTTTAAAGTCGCTGCGAACATTATGACACGAAACAAAATCATCACCTGTTTTCTAATTTCTTTAGAGATTTGATTCCGGCCATCTCATAATCAATGCTAGAAGGCTTGGGAAACGTAAAGAATACAAAGAAGTTTTGGCTTCAACTGTTCTAATACTGAAAACACAGATGCCACCGCATTTCTCTTCGCTGAATTGTCCGCCGGCGAATAAGCCAATTGTATAATAAAACATCTTACCTCCAAATTTCGTACAAGTGTTTAATTTGGCGTTCTGAAGGGTTTTGCTGTGCGTTAGCTAATACTAATGGCAGTTTAGTATTATCTATTTCATAGCAATTCTCAAATATCATTTCCTGGTAGTTCCTGACTGTGGGGCTTGTCATTCCTTCATTGAAGTAAGGAAGAAATGTTTCCCGTACTTCCGGTGCCATTCTCAAATTGCTAAAGGCTTCAGCTACGAACACTCGGTGGGAATGTTTAAATGTAATCTAAAATATATAAGTTCTTATACCTTCGCATAGTAAAAACTGTATAGAAGTAATCAGGTAGGTAAATAGGTAGATGAATTTCTTTAAAATAATTTTTTCCTACGACTGTGCGGAAAGTACCTAATTTTCGTACGCATTTTAGTGCGCAAAAGTAAAAAAGGTGAAATAAAATCATGATGTACTATTCTGGTAATACTTCGAATAGCAATACAGAGTGCCTTTAAAATAGGGAATCAAATAGTTATATGAATATATATATACATATATATATATATATATATATATATATATATATATATATATATATGAAGTAGTAAATATAAAAAAATTGATTTAAGTGGACTGTATGTTGGAAACAATGGCTTTAGTTAGCAAAATTAATGAATTAATGAATATTTATCCCGAAATTTACACAACTGGTTACCCGTTACAATAGATCCGAATAATTCCGGCAGACGGGTTACTCAATTCACCCTAGAAGAACATCACGCGACATTTACTTCACTAATATCCCATTTTTTCGGGAAAATCGATCCGAATAAAAGTGCCGGGCGGCAGACAAGCGAGACGAGATCAAAGGTCGGTACAACGTGAACTCTTTTACAGTACTGTCTCGCGTAAAGCGATCCTGCCCTTGCGTGGATAGCAAGGGATTTTGCGCGTTCTCGACGAATCGACGTTACAATTGTGTGTAAACATATAGAATACAAAATAAAAAAATAATTTCGGAATTTAGAAAAATTGGAAATCAATTGATAATTAATTTGTTCCGAAAGTATCTTCAAATTTATAAACACAAAATAAAAAAAGAGAAAAAAAAGCAGATTTTCCCAAACATTTACCCCACCAAAACGAATGTTTTCAAACTAAAATAAGAAAGAAAAAAATTATAAAACTTATTTTAAATAGTAAATAATTAAAAGAAATGAAAGAAAAAAAAAATAGTTGCCTGGCAAAGGGCATATCTTTAGAACAGGCCTTTGTAAAATACCGCGGGCCGTTAAAGGTTACCACGCGAGCTACATTATCTTGCCCTGGGTGCAATTTAACTATTCTACCTAATTCTCAATGGAGAGGAGTCGGTTGTTCATTTTTAATGAGAACAAGAGCGCCTTCATTAATGGGAGGCGACGATTTTGTCCATTTGGACCTTTGTTGAAAAGAGTTAATGTATTCGGTAGACCAGTGTTTCCAGAAATCACTCTGGATTCTCTGAATTAGTTGCCAACGATTTAACCGGCTCACGTTTAAATGACTAAGATCAGGATCTGGAATGACTGTTTAAAGGCTCGAGAACTAAAAAATGACCTGGGGTTAGAGGCTGAAGGTTATTAGGATCTTTGCTCATAGCACATAGGGGCCTTGAATTTAGTACTGCTTCTATTTGCGTCAGAATAGTACAAAACTCTTCAAAAGAAAAGGACTGAGTTCCTAAAACACTGATTTAACACCCGCTTCGGCTTGTTAAAGTAATATATCTGCCTCGTCTAGCAACGAAGCGCCTAAAAGCAGCCAAGAAGGATTCGGCGCTAAGATCGGAAGTGGCCTCTAAATGTATGGCTTTAGTAGCTGTGCAAACAAATACACACGTAACCCTTATAAGTTTTAGCACCCCTGTGCTTGCTCATTAAAAAAAATTGAATAAAAGAACTCCTGTTGGATGTGTTTTACTATAATTTTAAGTGAAGAATCGATTTCATGGGGGTTAAACCACTTTGAAGTTTTGTCTTTGACTTTGTATTTGAAACAAAACGAAGAATATAAGCGACTATCCTTAGAATTTCTGCCAACTAGAAAATTTTTCTAATAAAGCAAGAATAAAATTCGGAGAAGATATAGACGTCGATAAAAATTAGGCTGGGTCGGCCAGAAATCCTTTGCTTGCAAAAGAAACTCGGGACCAGACCACCATATCGCTGTGTCTAAAAGTTGTGTAGGGGTAAGACCGCGACTAGCACAATCAGCGGGATTCAACGCTAACGGAATAAAACGCCAACAAGAAATTGGTGGCTCTTGAATATGGTTAACCCTATTGGCGACAAAAGTTTTCCATTTGTGAGGGGAAGTGTGAGGTAAGTGTAGAGTGGTAAGTGAGAGGTAAGTGTTACCATGGAATCTGACCACAAGTATAGGACGTCAAAAATAACAATATCAACATAACTTTCCTTAACGAAAGCAACAAGATCTACTAGTAAAACCGCTGCCATGAGTTCTAGCCTGGCAATGGACTGGGTTTTTAATGGCGCTACTCGACATTTCGAAGAAATAAGGAATGTTTTACGATTCCATTTGTTTCCTCCACACTGAAATAACAAACAGCGGCGTATTCATTTTGCGAGGCATCGCCGAAAGCATGTAGTTCAATTCGGGATATCGAATTAGACCCGACAAACCGAGGAATATTTATATTACCAAGATAAGGCATTTCAGCTTTAAAGGTATCCCAAACATCTAAAATAGCTTTAGACGGGGGTTCATCACAGGAGACTTTGGAATCCCACAAACGTTGCAAAAGAAGTTTTGCAAGTAGGAGGCAAGGACCAATAAAACCAAGGGGATCGAAAATTCGACTTATCTCAGATAAAATATTCCTATTTATACTGGGACGATCCATAGAGTTATAAGTATATGAAAAAGAATCTGAATTAGTATTCCATCTGAGACCAAGAACCTTAATAAATGATGGCTCCTCTTCGTCAAAATTACACGAACTTTGAACCTCAGAAGATGGAATAGAGGCTAAAAGAGAAGGGTGGTTACTCGCCCATTTGCTCATTTCAAAACCTCCCTTGCTCATAACTTCAATCACGTCGGATTGAAGGGATAATGCTGAGTCCAAGTCATTACTTCACAAGAGTCCATCATCAATATAGCATTGACTGCGCATAGCCTGAGCAAGTTTAGGGAAAGAAGTTCCTTCCTGCGCAGCAAGTTCCTTTAAAGTCCTTAAGGCCAAGTATGGCGAGGAAGTAATTCCGTAAACGACAGTACGTAAGAAATATTCTTGAATAGGATCACTGGTTTGATACGCCACAAAATTCGTTGATAAGTCCAAAATTCAGGATGTACAGTAATTTGTCTGTACGTCTGCTTTATGTCACAAATAAAGACATAGGCTAAAAATCGATATCTTAGAAGAAGCGACGAGATATCCTGTTGCAATTTATCAGCTACAAGAAGCGTATCATTAAGACTAACGCCCTTAATGTCACGTAAACTAGCGTCGAATACAACTCTAATTTTAGAGCCAAATGCCTCCTGTTTGAAGACAGTATAGTGGGCAATGTAGTAGCCCGATAAAGATTTACAATCGTCGGGGGGAACTAAAGATATATGACTCTTGTCTAAATAATCTTGCATAAAATTTACATATTTTGTATGCAAGTCAGGGTTTTTTTAAGAAACGTCTTTCAAGCATGCTAAAGCGGCGATAAGCTTGAGAGTAGGTGTCAACAAATTTAGGGTTTACTTGGCGAAATGGCAATGGTACTGAAAATCGTCCTGAAGGTTCTAGAAAGGTCAGAGCTTTATAGATTTTCTCACATTGCCTTTCTTCTGGAGAGAAAAACTGTTTAGGAAGGTGCTCATTTTCCCAAAATTTGCGTAATAAAATATCAAGATTGTCCTCCATTGAAATGCTTCAAGTCAAAACAAAGTTTGAAGCCTCGCAAGAAACATTTGTTTTTCCCTACAATACATAACCAAAGATGGTCTCCAAAGCAACAGGCTGGTTAGGATTTCCAACAATACGACCAGATCTGAATATAAGAGATCCCAGCTCGGTACCAATAAGCATGTCAATAAGACCTGGCATGTGAAAATTACTATCAGCAAGCTTCAAGTATTTGATATGTTCAATTTTAGAAGGATTAATAGGAATCTTAGGCTGGCTAGAACAAACTTTTGGCATGATAATAGCTTCAAACGTTAATAAGGGATTTGGTTGCCAGTGAGGCTTTATTACACACTGTGTAGAGCCACTTTTAGTGGAAGTAGACATTCCATTTAAACCTTCATCAGGAACAGAAAAATTTGCCATGGACCCCGAAGAAGTATACGAATTTTCTGAAAATTACCCCGGATATCTTTGATATCTACTTCGTATGTAGACAAAAGAATAGTTTGCTGAGGCACAGAAAAGTGGTTCGCAATACAATGAGTATTTATAATTGGCTCTGCAGGATTAATAATTTGGTCAGAACCAGAAAGATGGGGTTTAGAAATATCTTGAGGAGTGCCCGTATTAGAGGGCTGACCTTGGACTGGAGGCACGGTAGGAGACATTTTACCAAAGTGTAAACTGGTATGATGTGGAGATTTGTAAACCTTACATTTATGAGAAGACACACAATTTTTAAGATAGTGTGGATATACTAAACAGTTGACGCATAATTTGTGCTGTTTGGCAAATGAAAATCTGTCATGCAGAGATTTCACCAAAAAAATAGCACACTTAAATAATGCGTGAGAAGAAGGGCATAAAAAACATCTTTTGTGACCTCTATTCTCAACATCGGGATCAAGCATTAAATTGAGAAATGATTTTTTAACACTTTTAGGGTTCTCCAAACCTTTCAAAGAATACCGAACGGACTCCAAGGCTAAGCATTGCTTTTCTACAAATAAAATTAATTGTCTAGAAGTCGGAAGGTTTTGATTAAAGCCATGTTCGAGATCGAAGTCAGTTGCCTAAGTTCCTTTGATGAAGCCTTTTGAATAGATGGAGCATGAAAAAGCTCATTATAATATTGCGTAGCTAAAATGCGTTTGTTTTGATAACGTTTTATCAGCATATCATAGGCTACAGAACAGTTAACTATACCCTAATTAAAGTTAAAGGTTCCTTGTCTAATGATTCAATATTCGATAAATTAAGATTATCATGAATAAGACTGTTATATAGGTCAAAAAACTAGGCCTTTTAGGAAATTTTTGTAATTGCCATCAAAAATGGGCAAATTAAGCTTGGGAAGCTTTACATCCATTTTTGTGGGCGCAGCGAAAGTACAACTAGCTGATGTATTTGCAAATTGAAAAGTTTGATTGCTTAATAAAAAATCATGTTTTAAAGATATTATGCCGTAATAGCTTTATCTGCAGCAAGCCTCATGTCATCATATTTTGCGAAATCAGTATCCTTAATTAAAGATATGACAATATTATGAGCTGTTTCCAAGTCATTATAAGTGCTATCGACAAAATCTGCTCTCACTAAAAAAATTGATTTTAAAGAGTCATCAGAAACGGTTTTCAGCCCTGTTTCGTTTGCTTCCTCCAACCGCTTGAGTGCAGTAGTTCTTTTTAAATTAGCTTTAGTTAATTCATCTGACATTTTAGAAATTATGACAAATTAAAATCGAAAATGCGTCAAAAATATTCAAATATATTGTATTTATTCTTTCAATGAATGCTACTACTTTAACATATGCCTGCAAATGATCGATAGACAAGAATAATTATACCTACACAAAAGTGTATGCAATTTGATACAAAAAAAAATTGTTACATGTCGTGAAGCCGCAAAATAGATAACAAAATATCGATAGTACAATGTTAAGCGAACTATACTTGCCAAATAAACGCAATATGGCAAAGTAAAATAAATAAATTGTATTATTTACTAACGAGAAAAATTCGCAAAATATGCATCTATGAGTATTCGTTGAGTATTTGTTAATATTTAAGCGGGATTGAAATAAGTTTCCAAAATTAAAGTATTAAAGACGTGTTTGAGTACTGTGACAATACAAATAAAATATAACAATAGACTGACGCTGGACGCCTATAAGGTAATAATGTAGCCAGCTGTGGCTGCGCGAAGATGGAAGAAATTTCCGCTGGACAAACGTCCGCAAGCAAAATTAGAATTTTTAAATGGTCAGATCGACACTTATCCGGCTCGAAGGACCAAAATGAAGTAGTAAATATGAAAAAACCGATTTAAGTGGACTGTATGTTGGAAACAATAGCTTTAATTAGCAAAATTAATGAATTAATGAATATTTATCCCGAAATATACATAACTGGTTACCTGGTACAGTAGATCCGAATGTTTCCGGCAAACGGGTTACTCAGTTCACCCTAGAAGAACATCACGCGACATTAACTTCACTAATATCCCATTTTTTCGGGAAAAATCGATCCGAATAAAAGTGCCGGGCGGCAGACAAGCGAGACGAGATCGAAGGTCGGTACCACGTGAACTCTTTTACAGTACTGTCTCGCGTAAAGCGATCCTGCCCTTGCGTGGATAGCAAGGAATTTTGCGCGGTCTTGACGAATCGGCGTTACAATTGTGTATAGGTATATAGAATACGAAATAAAAAATAATTTCGGAATTTAGAAAAATTGGAAATCAATCAAATCAAAATCAAATTTATAAACACAAAATAAAAAAAGAGAAAAAAAAGCAGAGTTTCTCAAACATATATTCCATTTTAAAAAAGTCCAGATTAAGGGTGGTATAATTTTTTATATACGGTGCTATTTACACTATTGTGCGATTTTTTAAAATTTAACCTAAATTTAAATAGATATAACTTGTGAACAAAATGGTTAATTTACAAACATTTTTTTTCATTTTGTAGCCTTATGTTTTGTTAATATTTTTGTGCTATGTGTGTTTTAAGGGTGCTTTGATTTGGTATATACGAGGGATAAGATAAAAGCAGTTTTTTTATATGAAATTTGTCAAGAGCGAAAATTTACAAATCTGAAATTATTTTGATTTTGTATGTACATACTAAATAAATGGGTTTTTAGGAAAAAACTAATTTCTCAAAATTTGGATATCTGTTTTGTGTCTTTTGTAATTAATTTTTTTCTTATAATACGCATTTCTTCAATATTTTTTTTTCTAAATTATAAAATTCTTATTAAAAAGACTATTGTTTTGATCGTTTTAGCTTCTCGAAGAACGTTTTGGAAATAAGTAAATATAATTTTGCCTTTTCGAATGTTAATTTTTTTCAGGGGCGTAATAATTAATTTTTTTTTGACCGTTATATTTCTTTCTTATTTTTTTAGATTAGACTTTGTCTCCTCAATTCCGTAAAGAGTATTTTTACTTTTTCTTATTATTTTTAGTAAAAGTGACTTCAAACCTGGGGACGATTTTTTAATTTCATAGAATTATTACCCGTAGCCTGAGTAATTTTGATTATTTTTTAAACTTATATATCTTGTATATCTTTTTTAATATAAATCTACTTTCTTGTAAATTACCGATCCTAGGTCATTTTAATTAAAGTTATACCTAACTGAGTATGTTTTCTTCTTCATTACTGACGTATACTGACTGACCAAAAAATATATAATTATTAAAATCTTTATACAGGGTGGGGCACAACTTACCCCGCCCCCGCCTCAACTACTGAACGGTACTTTCTTTTTAAATGAACTTTCTAGGATATAAGCAGATTAAAATTAATTAAAATATTTCAGTTTTTTTGTTTTAAACAGTTTTAAAAAGTATGTTTTACAATGTGTAAGTTTGTCGCTATTAAAAAATGTTTAGCTCTTACTTTTCTGCGAGATTTCAATGAGCATGGACATCGAGTTTGCAACAACTTCAATTTGTTTCACCGTTTTTCAATATACAAAGAATAGTAACAATGCAATTTGCAAAATCCAGGATAAAAGTATAATTTCAGAGAATTAATTAAGGTTCATTTAAAAATAAAGTATCGTTCAGTAGGCAGAGACGGACGTGTTGTGTGAGTTGTTCCCCACACGGTATAAAGGTTTTATTAATTATATATTTTTTGGACACTCGGTATACGGAGACTTACAATTAAAGAAGAAAACATACTTAGTTAGGTACAACTTTTAATTAAAAAGTACCTAGAATTTGTAATTTACAAGAAACTATTTTTTAAGTTAAAAAAATTAAGTTAAAAAATAATCAAAATTACTCAGATTATGGGTAATAATTCTATAAAATTAAAAAACCGTTCCAGGGTTTGAAGTCACTTTTATAAAAAATAATAAAAAAAAAGTAAAAATACCCTTTACGGAATTCAAGTGAATAATAAAGAAAATGAAAGAACCATATAACGGTCTGAAAAAATTAATTAGTACGCCTCTGAAGTAAAATTAACATTCGGAAGACAAAATTATACTTTTGCAAAACGTCCTTAAAGAACCAAAACAATTAACAAAATAGTTTTTTTGATAAGAGTGTTTAATTGAAAGAGAAAATGTAGAAAAAATGCGTCTCAAAAAAAATAATTAAAAGAGACACAGAATCAGATATCAAAAAATCTAGAAATAAGTTCCTAAGAACCCATTTATTAAATACATATATATATATATATATATATATATATATATATATATATTTAAATAAATATATATATATATGTATATATATATATATATATATATATATATATACATATGTTATATCTATTCTCACCAGCTATTTCATCATACAAGTTATGCTAACCTTGGTTCCCAGACTATCAGCTATGACCGCCAACGCAGTTATTCGGAAAGCCAAGCTTATCTCAATAACAAAGTATCACATATCAGTCAACAACGTAGATCATCCTATTCTCATAAACAGCAGGTGTTACTTGTTTACGAAAACAAGTCTATACCAAGAAAGCTTCATCAGCAGAACCCACGTCCTGACCCAAGTGTTCAAGAACGAAGTAAACAGTTCCCACTGAGTCAGCATAACGAAACATATAAATAGTTATTTTTCTTTGTATACAGATCAGTTCAGTACAGTTCAGTCTAGCTTGAATTCATTTTGTTAAACGTTACTCTTTGCAAGTTCAAATGTATATATTTTAATTTGTATTATTTTTCAGTAATAAATATTTTTTTAAAAAGTAATTTGGCAAGAAAGTGATTTAACAAACTGGCGCAGTCGGTAGGATCTGAAAACGTCTAACAGAACACGAAGCCCTTGTGCACTCTAACTGTCGACGGAGGATCCCAATTCATTGTTCAGAACAACCTGTGAAAAACAAGAAAAAAAGAGAAAATCACGACCCGACGTCACCAACTCGCAGTCAATCTACGGATTAGGAACAC
>JAUTXW010004467.1:0-77756 GCA_030620095.1 Kuschelorhynchus macadamiae | reverse complement strand
TTAAATTGAATTTTAGTGTTTTGAAAATCATTATATTATTTTAGGTTATTTTTTATTATTAAATTTAATTATTATTTGATTAGGTTGTGATAAATTTGACTTAGATTTTGTATGTCCTTTTTGTCATTTACTGCATTCTGATCGTTCTTTATATGAATCATTTATGTAATTGCCAATTTATGATAATTGCTGTCTCGACTTAAAATTTTTTTTTCGGAAAAGTTGAATTCATGTTTTTAACTTTTTTCGTGTTTATGTAAGGCCGTGGAAGCGTTCTTTGTAAAGGGTCATCCAATAGGAGTGTCCTACTTTTCAACTGAAATTAAATTAAATAAAGAAAAGGTATCATCATATTTATTTTTTTATTTTGAAGCTCAATATATACCATTATGTATGAAATAAGATGTCAAAAGCAAATGACCGCCTCGGCTTCGTTGGTGACGCGAATTCGTGATATCCAGTTTTCGATAACAGTCTCACATAAAGCTGGATGAATTTCATCGATAGTTCTTCTAATGTTCATCTTCAAATCCTCAGTTGTTCGTGGTGCATTGGCATAAACTCGGGCCTTTCTGAATATTCCCATAAAAAAAAGTCCAAGGGTGTTAAGCGCAGGACCTTGGTGGCCAGCCGACATCACCACCACGCGAAATTAAGCAACCTTGAAATCTTTCCCTCAATAAAGTGATTGTTTCACGAGCAGTATGACTCGTAGCGCCATCTTGTTGGAACCAAAAGTTTCTCAAATCCATGTCATCCAGTCTGGGATAGAAATAATCTGTTATCATTGCCCGGTATCTTTCACCATTAACAGTTACGGTATCTCCTCCCTCATTTCCAGGTCCAATAATTCCCCCGACCCAAAATGCGCACCATACTGTTACTTTAGTGGGATGGAGAGGACGTTCATAAAGCTCTCTTGGATTCTCCTCACACCAAAAACGGCAGTTTTGCTTGTTCACATAATCGTTCATCCAGAAATGGGCCTCGTCGCTAAAAATGATTTTGCGACCAAAGTCAGGGTCGTCTTGAAGTTGTTCCATAGCCCAATTAGCAAATAAACGGCGCAATCTGTGGTCGGTTGGCTTTAATTCCTGTGTCAAGACAATCTTGTATGGATGAAGCTTTAGATCCATGTGCAAAATTCGCCATGTTGTGCCCCAGAAAATGTTTAGTTCCTGTGCTCGGCAAGAAATTGATTACGATGGATTATTACGCACGTTCTGACGAACGGCCTCGATGTTTTCAATGGAACGGACAGTACGTCGCCGAACAGGCACTCTCTGATCACTAACTGACCCAGTATTTTCAAATTTCGTTTATTAAACGCCGAATCGTGCGCTCTGTTGGACGATTAACTTGACCATAAATTTCACGAAGTGCGCGATACGTTTGACGAATAGAACACCCATTTTGATAAAAAAATTTCACAATTTGCACGCGCTGTGGAATCGTGTTTATCTCCATGATAATTTGTTAGAACTGACTGTAAACACATACAAAATATGATAACATTATCGCCAGAATTTGGCCACAATACGCAGTTAAAAATAGGACATTCTTATTGGATGACCCCTTATATTTATAGCCGTTTAACTGATTTTCTAAGTATTGTGTGATCATACTACCTTTTAGGACAATTTAGGCAAGGCACAGAATAAATTACATTTGATTTTTTCTTTTTTGGAATTTCACTTTTTAGAGGAGTGTATAAATTTGTTAATAAATTATATGATTTATGACATATAATTATGTCATATTTGGATAAACTGTGTTTTAATTTTTCTGACAAACTATCTGTGTATGGCATTGATATGTATTTAGTGTTGTTTGTGATGCTGTGTGTGTTATTCTGTTTCTGGCTATTACAGAATTTATATGTCCGTTGTTTCAAAATTCGTTTAATTTTTTTATAGGAAAATGGTTTTTTTCTAGGATGTCTTGAACTTTTTTTAGAATATCTGATCTAAATTCTGGAGAAGCGAGAGCAATAGCCCGATCAATAAGCTCAATTATAACGCTGTTTTTTTGGCTGTTTGGATGGTGGGAATTAAAATTTAAGTATCGACCTGAGCAAGTTTCCTTTGTATAGCATTTTGTTTTAATATCAATCAAATTTATCACAACCTAATCAAATAATAATTAAATTTAATAATAAAAAATAACCTAAAACAATATAATGATTTTCAAAACACTAAAATTCACTTTAAATAACACCTATAAATAAACAATTATACATGTTTTCAGCCATCCACTGTATACCAAAATACATAGGTTTTTAATAAGATAAAAAAAATCAAGATAATGGTTTTTATAATTAAGGAATTTATATAGATCTCACCCATCGGTTAAAACGTTCAGAACATCAAAATTATTACTAAAATAATATTGTCGTTTCCAAGGTAAGGTACATATAAAATTTATTTTAATAATTTGCGCTATAGTTGTTTTATTAAATGTTGTTAGTATAAACATATTTTAATTAATTAATTGTTCAATAGTTAAGTATTATGAATGTTTGTTTAGTTAAGTATAGTACATGTTAAATATTTGCGTATGTTTGTTGAAAAGTACGAATTTAGGTGTTGAGTATATTTTTTAGACATGCAATAAAATGCTCTTGAAAATGCTTCAAACCATAACATTCTGGCTGCAAGAGATAAATATTCCTGTTTTAAAATGGCCATATAGTAGCACCGACTTATCGCCTATCGAAACACTATGTCATCAAATAAAAAAAGCTCTACGAATCAGTCCCGTCCGCACCATTCCCGAATTTAAGGAGGAAATCGAGGATAACTTCCAACCAAAATATTGTAAAACATTAGTATACACCATGCAAGCAAGACTTGATGCAGTTATAAAACAAAAAGGTGACTGTGCTCAGTGGTAACAGTGAAAAATTATTCAAATTTTTATGGTCCAATTAATATGCGACAAGCCTAACAAAAATATTTTTTATCATCATTATTATTATTATTAGTGATATAGATAAGAAATATTGTTGATTAATTGTTAATACCACATACCTTCAAATAAACGTAGTTGTATTTGTTGAATTTATGTTATGTACAATAAATACTAGGTAACAAAAATAAATATCTTACGAATTTCTTTGGTCCAATACATATGCGACTGGACTCGTGTGTATATATATATATATATATATATATATATATATATATATATATATATATATACAGTGTGTATCAGCCAAATGGAATAAATTCGATAATAAGTAAATGGGGGCGTGTTCGGAAAAACGCTTGGACCCGTCGATTGGTATTTTTAGTTGCTCATTTTCTCCAATAAAAACTTTTATACAGGGTGTGTCCTGTAACAGTGGTCAATGCCAACTTTCTTATTTCAAATGCAACACCCCGGATATTATTTAATATTTGGATTCTTTAGGAGATTCTAAACATATTTTATGTTCAATGTTCTATACCTATCTTCAACTATTTCGGCAATATTAAGTGTTTTCAAATTTATTGCAAAAATTAAGATTAAAAAAATAAAATTATTTATTTCTTCATAATGTATAAACAAAAGTAAAAAGTTAATTTAGGAACTGTTGAATATGCTCGCCGTCTTGGCAAATTCCTAATCTTAAATAGAAATTTCTTCTAACGTTATTTAGCATCTCAGGCGTGACCGATCTAATCGCAAGCGTTATTCGTCTTCTTAAGTCCGCTAAGTCGAGGGGTTTAGTTTTGTATACAACATTTTTAATATGTCCCCATAAGAAAAAGTCTAATGGCGTCAGATCAGGGGATCGCGCTGGCCATTATCGATCCTCGTCTCCCTATCCACCGATTTGGAAATATTCCGTTGAGGTACTGCCGGACATTAATTTGGTAATGGGGCGGTGCTCCATCTTGCTGAAACCATATCATATTCGCTGGAACTTGTGGGTTTGCTGGATCCGGATACAAATTTGTCAAAGTTGGCACGACATTATTTTGGAGTAGAGCTAAATAATTATCGCCATTCAAATTGCCGTCAATGAAAAAGGGGCCTATGATATGATCTCTAACAATTCCTGCCCAAACATTAACCTTTTCAGGATACTGAGTATGTTCTTCGCTGATCCAGTGAGGATTTTCCCTAGACTAATAGCGGCAATTTTGACGATTTACATGACCGTGAAGTGTAAAGGTGCACTCATCCGAAAACAAAACATGTTCTAATTGAATAACATTGTTATCTAACATAGCCATCATTTGTTCACAAAAATAAGTTCTCCTATCATAATCGTCTTCCATGAGCTCCTGAGTTGGTATCACTTTATAGGGATGCATTTTATTTTCTTTTAATGTCGAATAATCGACGAATGGCTAATATCGAACATTGCGGCGGCTTGTCGACTAGAAATATGTGGGTTTTCCTCAAACTCAAGCATAATATCCAATTTAGTATCATCATTTATTGAATTGGCAGCTGCTTTTTTTATCTGCCTCACATGTCCAAGATCGCGAAACTCCTTTTCTATTTTACTAATTGTCCCTTGGGATATATGCGGCAAATTTGGAAATTTTTCACGAAATAAGCGAGCAACTTCCACTTGTGTTCGTGTGTTATCTCCATAACCAATCATTTGTAGAATTGTTATTTTATGCATTTCTGTTAAATGAACCATTTTTCTGATATTAGGTATTATGCAGTTAACGAAATTCAAAAGACTATGACACTGACACTGACAACTACTGTCTTGCAAAGAGAAAGGCCAGGCATTTTACACAAAAGTAAACAAAACTTAAAAAAGTAAACAAAACTGGCTCTTTTTGTTCCATATCAATAAAAAGGAACGCTAAAATGGTTTTGCTTACATTCTTAATATGAAGACCTAAATGGTAAATAAGTATTGAGTGTGTTGTAGCGAATTTTTGTAATCAAATAAATAGTTCAGTAACCAGAGCCACTTTCATGAATAATAATAAATTCGAAATAAATAAAATAAAAATAAATTTGAAAACACTTAATATTGCCAAAATAGTTGAAGATAGGTATAGGACATTGAACATAAAATATGTTTAGAATCTCCTAAAGAATCCAAAAATTAAATAATATCCGGGGTGTTGCATTTGAAGTAAGAAAGTTGGCATTGACCACTGTTACAGGACACACCCTGTATAAGAAGTTTTTATTGGAGAAAATGAGCAACTAAAAATACCAATCGACGGGTCCAAGCGTTTTTTCGAACACGCCCCCATTTATTTATTATCGAATTTATTCCATTTGGCTGATACACACTGTATATATATATATATATATATATATATATATATATAACAATAAAATTGCGAAACGTAGACAATTTAAAAAAAGACTTTTGTTTTTTTTTTTACTGGAACTTAACCCCAAATAATACACCACTCCAACAATTTTTTTAACAATGTTCCGCCATATTTGATTTTTACCAAAATATTACCAGGTCATCCCCATTTGTTGTCAAAATATGTTTATTTTGAAATAGATATAGCAGTTGTCTAATAATAATTTTTTTAACAATTTACTAGGTCGTCATTTTGTTTCGCCATATTGGATTTTTACCAAAATGTTATCAGGTTATGACCCATAATGTTTGACCAAAATTTGAAGTCAATCGGGTAAGTAGTTTTTTTTTAGCTATATCGCGAACAGCCAAACAGACAGACAGACAGACCAACGGAATTGAAAAAACACGTTTTTCGTCTGAAAAATCTCAGAGGGAGGTTGATTTTTTCACGAGGGAAGTAAAAGACAGTAAGAGTTTATACTCGTGGTATTAGACATCAAAACACTCAATACATAAATATATTTGTGTTATAGGGTAATTCATTTACAAAGTAAAATTTTCCAAATGAAATAAAAGAATATTTTTCACTTATTAGTGCATTTTTTTGAAATCGGTTTTATTTATTTTACTATTCTAACAAATGAATATAAAGCAGACGTCGAGATATGTTCAAACACATAATTTTAAATTTTGCATTTCATAGCGCAACCCCGTTAAGTGCCGAGGCTCGATCAGTCGGAATTAACACCAGCCTCGTAGATAATAGCTCTAATGAACATTTATTGATATTACACGTAAACTGATCTAAACGTGGGACGAAATACAACAATATTTACGATATTTCGTTGATATGTTTTTGTCTGTTCAAAATTTGGTAAAGTTTAATACGTTATGCATTTTATAAATAGGTTGTTGCATACAAAATACAATAAATATATCAATATTTTAACTACTCTTGTTTATTTTTTGTATAATTTTTTGGTTCCTATCAGCAGTTTCAACCTTGAGAACTCTCAAATATGGATTTTCAGCGAAAAGACAAAATATGAAAAAATCGTAATTGCTTTTTTAAAAACCCATAGACATTGAATATTATTAGAATCGCTTCACATATAACAATACTTATCCCCAATTTTGGGGAGGCCTTTTTAGAATTTTACAATAAACGAATGTACGCTACTTACAGGGTGGGCCGTTTATCTTTGGGACACCCCTTTATATCAGAAATGGTGGGTTTTAGGAAAAACAATTAAATACAAAAGTTTCTTGGATTCACTTGTGTTTTTCATTTTTTCAATTTTGTATATATACAGGGTGTTTCGTTTTGCGTGGAGAGGTATCATCTTTTTTATTTTAAACGCAACACCCTGTATAATAATCTGAATGGTATATAATAGTATGGGTTTGTGATGCACCGTTTCGGACTAATTGGCGTTTATCTTCAGTTTTTGACATATTTTTAACCCGGTATAACATTGATTCTCATGCAGCAGGAAAGACGAATTCATGAATTATCTTTTCTGTGTTCGAAAATTTTTCAAAGATGTTACTGTGTTGCCAAATTTGGGGTACCATTACTTTTCTCAACTATTTTAGTGCAGCACGATGTATAATACTATGGGTCGGAGATTCACCGTTTCGGAATTGTCTTCAGGAATGTCCTTATACCATTGATTTTCTCATGGCGAATTCAAACAGAGCAATAAAAAGCCTTTACAAAGATGTAAAATATTAAACGTATAAGAATCACCGTTTCAGACCTATTGAATATTATTCGTCTTCATTATTTGACGTATTTACACCAGCATATTTAAGATTTTTAGTCTAAGTTAGAAAAATCTACCTAGATAACAGAACTAAAAACTAAATTAAATTTATGTTTCATATAATATCTAGTACAATAAAAAGAAATATAGGTACGGTATTGCTAAATTTTGTGACTAGTTATTTTGGTCAATATATGGTAATTATATTAAAAACAATAGCGATTCATCTTTTTGGATATAAACACAAGTATCTTTAGTATTCTTGAGCAAACATTTTATTAAGAACATTATTAATAAATAACAAAAGAATCAATTAATAGAATTCCAAAGAAAACCTAATTATCTCAACAAGTTTGGACAAATAGCAAGAAACAACGGATATTAGCAATGAATACCTAATTATAGTAATAAGTTCGTGGCAAAAAAACAACTAACTATTGCAAGAATTGTTCTATATGCCCCCCATTTTAAGCAATGCACATGGTGTAAAGAGCTTCTAAATGTGTTATAGCATTTCTGACTCATTCAGAAATTGAATTCCCTCCCGAATGCAGTTGTAGGCTTTTTTTATAAACTAGCTGTTTTAGTCTATCCCAGAGAAAATAATCCAGAGGAGTGCGGTCGGTGCTCCTCGGAGGCCAGGCGTAACTTCCATTTTCCCCAATCCATTTCCCATATTGAGTATTTAAACAATTTCTGATCTCTGGACTTCTGTGGTATGGTGGGGAATTTAAATTGTAATCGAAAAATACTGGACCTCCAAAAGGCGCACCATACTTTGACTGTAATAATGCGTATTTTTCCAATATGTACATTTTAGTTGACGTCGTAAATATTGACTCATTAGTCCAAATAATATCAGAGAATATATTTTCCGCGAAATGTTTGTCTATAAGGGTACAGAAAAATCTAACCTTGTGTTATAGTCCCCTTGATGTAATTTTTGCAATGGACAATATTTATAGGGCTTCCAATGGTTTGTTTCAAGGCAGGTTCGAAGCATTGTTCTTTTAACTTCCAATTCTAAAAATGCTTTTTTCATTGCATTTTCCGGAGTCTCTTCTAAATGCAATTTTCTCTTCTTCGGTCAAATATATTGCTGGTAAATCCTATCGAATATCTTTTTTCTGGTTGACGCCTTAAAGGATAGTTAGTTATCCCTGAATGCCAGAGTCCGATTTTTATTGTTGGAAAAAATAATTCTCTAGCATATCAATATTTTTCTGTACAGGAAATATTTTAAAAAGGGGGTAAAGTAACTTCAGAAACGGAAATATAATATAAAGATACAAGCAAGCTAAATTAAAAATCAATTTAATCCACTTACTACCCTTGTTATTGGGGGCGATTTTAATTTAAACATTTTAGACCGTAGTACACAACTGTCGTTTTTTCTAGATTTATTAGCTACTTTTAATCTTATACATACTATTAGGGAACCCACGAGAGTAGCTACAAATTCAAGCACATGCGTTGATAATTTTTTAATAAGTTCAAACACCACACAGTTTTCAGCATCTGTTGTTAATCTGGGCTGTCAGAACTGATAAGAAGGACACCACGGCAAGGTATGTTATGCGACCCGACTTTTCAAATAAAAATGTAACACGTTTTCTAGACTTTTTAAACACAGAGGAGTGGAATGAAGTTTATTCTCGTGAGTGTCCCAATTTTGCTTTTGAAGTCTTTGCCAGGCAATTATTTTATTATTATGAATTGTCATTTCCATTAATTAAAAAAAATAACAGCACTCAAAATAAACAAAAAAGGTAGTTCTATTGCCGGACCTAGTTCGCCTAAAAGATAAGATTACTTTGTTCTCTGACCTATCAAAAAAGATATAAGGTACAAGTATATTAGCAAACATATTAACAGTATTTATAGAGAAAAACTTAAACTCTTTTTTACACAACAAAATGATGAAATGATTCAAAATTCAAGCAATAAATCAAAGGCAATGTGGCAAATTATAAAAACGTTACAAAATAAAAACAATTCTTATACGATACTGAAAATAACTGAAAAATAGTTCCGGATAATCTAGTTGCAAGTAATTTTAATTATCAATTTACTAATGTATCTCTTAGTAATAATAATATCGACAGGACATTTCTTGATAACTGCGTACCGCCTTGTGTAAACACATTTTTTCTTTCTCCCATATGTAAACAAGATGTTTTATCATTTATTGAAAACCTTAAGAACTCAAATGCCACAGGACATGACGGCATATCCAATAATTTGTTGAAAAAGTGTGGTTTTGCTTTGTGTGATGTTTTAACGTACTTGATAAATCTCTGAGCGCAGTATACAATATTTCCTGAGCAATTGAAGTTTGCAACTGTCATTCCACTTTATAAAAAGAGGGATTCTAATGATTATTCAAATTATAGAGGTACAAGTCTATTAACAAGCATTTCTAAAATTTTTGAGTTGAATTTGAAACATCTCATTCTCAATCACGTAGTACAGAAAGTGCCCTTTGTGATTTCCAATCGACAGTTTGTCGATGCAATTGATAAACATCTTCATGTATTGGGTTTATTTGTGGATTTCTCCCGAGCATTTGATATGGTTAGCCATGAACTATTATTAATAAAGTTGCATCGATATGGCATTAGAGGACAGGCATGGAAGCTCATGGAGTCTTATTTGGGTGGACGTGAACAATGTGTTGTGGTGAATGGGATGGGAAGCGACTCATTGCCAGTAAATCAGGGTGTTCCCCAGGGTTCAGTCCTTGGTCCACTACTATATCTTATTTATTCTAATGATCTCACTTCCTACTTAATGAATATGTCCACTGGTATTTCTGTCATATCATATGCAGAAGATACAAACATTGTGATCGTGGAAAAGAGTCTGTCAAAAGAACAGCAGATTTGGTTTATGATGGTATTATGTTGTGGTCCAAAAAAAAATGGTTTGGTTATAAATCAAAGTAAAACAAATTTCGTCGTATTTTCAAATAAAAAACAAAAAAATGACAATTGTTCACTTCATGGATCTGACCTTGGTCTTATTACACCTTCCAAGTCCTCGGTAATGTTGGGCTTAGAAATTAATGAAAACCTAAGATGGGGAAATCATATAGAAAGTCTATGCATAAGGTTAAGAAAAAATTGTTATGGTTTGAAATCATTGTCAAATTACTGTAGTGAAAATGCTATGATGTCGGTATATTATTCTAATATCCACTCTCACCTGTCCTATGGCATCATGAATTGGGGCTCAAGCTCGGACGTGACAAGAGTCTTTTTGCTTCAAAAATATGCTATACGAATTTTGTGTGGTCTTTCATGTACAGATTCGTGTCGAGACTATTTCAAACAATTAAAAATATTGACCTTGGCTGGAATTTACATATTTAAAGTTTCCGTTTTTGCATATCAGAATATTAAAAACTTCAAAGCAATCGCGCTGCACATGGTTACAGTACTAGAAATAAAACATTACTTCTACCTTATTTACATAATTCCACATTTTTCCAAAAAAATGTGATATATAATGCATGTAGGTTTTTTAATAAATTAAATAATGATATTAAAGATGCTGATAATCTTAAATCCTTCAAACGTAAATTAAAAAAATATCTAGTGGAGGGTAATTTTTATACTTTGCAAGAGTTCCTAAATTAGTTTTTAGTTTAGTTTTTTTTTGTTGTTTTTAAAAATGCACGAGTCTAATGTAGTATTTGTAATGTTTCTTTTTTAGTGATTATTTATGTACTTACCTGTAACTTGTATGACGATGTACTTTTATAAGTAGGTATACTAGATTTACTCTTTGTGACGTTTTCTCCGATTGCTGATTGCATATTATGTATATCTGTTTTATTGGTGAAATAAAAAAATTATTATTATTATTATTATTATTAAAAGACGAGAAATAAGTAAATACGAGGGTATATTAATCTTGTGTCAAAATATTGTAACCATGACATTAAAAAAACACACAAATGAAGCATCCATGGCCAACTACGTTAAATTGTCAATTTGTCCCATACAATAAATCCTAGGACTAGTGTTTCTAAAACAGAATGTATGATCGCAGGTGATTTAAAACTGACAATATCCAAATTTTCATCAAAAAATGAAGTATCTCCTGTAGGATGATCCTAGATGTTTCTTATATTATGTTGATCTAAAAATAGTGAAAACGATGAAGAAGAATCATATTATATCAGATAAACTCCAATAAGTCCGAAACAGTAACTCTCAAACACACTATGCTATAGAGCGTTAAAACCGGCATTTACGCTCTATTTGAATTCAGTATAATATACACAGAGTCGCATTAAAAAAAAGAGAAAATCGATGGTATAAGGATATTCCCTCGCATACTCCTGAAGACAATTCTCGATATTTCCGAGTCGGCGAATCCCATAGTATTATACATCGTTAGAAAGATCTTTTAATATGCTATTCAAATGCGATATAATATATAGGATGTTTCGAATACAGAAAAAATAATTCATCAATTGGTCTTTCCTTCTGTACAGGGTGATCAGTTAAGGGTAGCAAGCGGCCATATCTCATAAGATATTGGTCGTATAGATTTGAGAAAAAAAAAATCATAATAAAAGTCGCCAAGAGAAATTGCTGAAAATTATTTTCGAGTTTGTCGAACGTCCGCTAGAGGGCGTAACAACCAATACCAAGTAGAAAAATGGGGTTTTTATAGAATTTTGCCTAATGAAAATATATCGATGATATCATTTTCATATTTAGTGACCATTTCCCTACACTTTTTGTCTAAAATGTTTTGTTCTATATATCAAAATAAAGCGGTGGGGGAAGTTCAATTGTTTTTTCAAACAAACCAAGATGTCTCCCGTTTCTTTTGACCGATTTTAGCAAACTTAGGCTCATATGAAAGAGCATAATTTGCACTACAAAACGCTTATTTGGTTTTGAATTTTTGACTTTTGCTGGCGTCGCTAGATGGCGTTAACTGAATTAGTATATTCATTTTTACATATTTTAAAAGGGGATAAATTTCTCTATAATTTAATGAAAATAATTTATCATCTGCCTTTTTTTGAACCGTTGATATTGACCATAATATTATTTTATTTTATTAAAAAATGGCACGCCACTGCTTTTTGTCAAAATAAAAATCATTTTCGCAATCACTTATTAGTTGCTAACAAGAAGAACCTCTTGACTTTTTTTCGTTAGACGAACGGTTTTGGATTGAAAAAATAAGATGTTTAACAATGTAAAATCTTAATAAAACTGTCCAACAACAACATCTTATTTTTTCAATCCAAAACCGTTCGTCTAAAGAAAAAAAGTCAAGAGGTTCTTCTTGTTAGCAACTAATAAGTGATTACGAAAATGATTTTTATTTTGACAAAAAGCAGTGGCGTGCCATTTTTTAATAAAATAAAATAATATTTTGGTCAATATCAACGGTTCAAAAAAAGGTAGATGATAAATTATTTTCATTAAATTATAGAGAAATTTATCCCCTTTTAAAATATGTAAAAATGAATATACTAATTCAGTTAACGCCATCTAGCGACGCCAGCAAAAGTCAAAAATTCAAAACCAAATAAGCGTTTTGTAGTGCAAATTCTGCTCTTTCATATGAGCCTGAGCCTAAGTTTACTAAAATCGGTCAAAAGAAACGGGAGACCTCTTGGTTTGTTTGAAAAAACAATTGAACTTCCTCCACCGCTTTATTTTGATATATAGAACAAAACATTTTAGACAAAAGTGTAGGGAAATGGTCACTAATATGAAAATTAGATCATCGATATATCTTCATTAGGCAAAATTCTATAAAAACCCCATTTTTCTACTTGGTGTTGGTTGTTACGCCCTCTAGCGGACGTTTGACAAACTCGAAAATAATTTTCAGCAATTTCTCTTGGCGACTTTTATTATGATTTTTTTTTCTCAAATCTATACTATCAATATCTTATGAGATATGGCCGCTCGCTAACCTTAATTGATCACCCTGTACAACAACCAATTGAAAAAGTTAATAGATAACATTGTTATACCGAGTTGAAAATATGTCAAAAAATGGAGATAAACGTCAATAAGTCCGTGAAGTTGCATCACAGATCTATATAATTACGTATCATTGATATGGTCTTTAAGACAGCTATTTAAAATTGTATCAATATACAGTGTGTTGCGTTTAAAATAAAAAAGTCCATACCTCTTCACGCAGAACGAAATACCCTCTATATATAAAATTAGAAAAAATAAAAAATACAAGTCAATCTAAGAAACTTTTGCATTTAAAGTTTTTTCCTAAAACCCACCTAATATCAGAGGGTGTCCCAAGATAAACGGTCCACCCTATACATATGCCATATTTTAGCTCAATCCAACATCAGGAAGTGCAATAATTCTAAATGTAAACATTATTTCTCACATATTTAGCGTTATACTCACTAGTGCCTCATATGCAAGAACTTACCGTTAACTGCAGTATTCTGCGTGCAACGAACTGCACTGGTTTAGATAGGATGGCTATAAAGGCCTCAATCTAATAATCTACGTTAGATAAACTTCGACTGGGAATTATCTGATTAATTTAAATTATCACAACAAATGAAAATAAAGCGGACGTCGACGAATATTCAGACACACAAGTTTTAAATGGTTATTTTGTTTTATTTCATAACGCAACCCCATTAGGTGCCGTAGCTCGTTCAATCTGAAATAATGCCAGGCTCGCTGATAATAGCTCTAATGAACATTTATTGATATTACACGTACACTGATCTAAATATGGGACGACACATAACAATATTAATGATCTTTCGGTGGTATATTTCTATCTTCAACAATTTGTAAAGTTTAATACGTCACATATTGGAAATAAGTGGTTGCCACCAAAATACAATAAATATATAATTTTAATATGATATGAAGGCACTTAGTCAGAAATTCAGTTCGGGGAGAGGGGGTTCAAATCAGAAATTCAACAGCTTATATCAACAGTTTAAAAGTTTCGGGGGATCCAGATTTCCATCAGGACCACCCCCCTGGCTACGTGCTTGAAGATATGAAATATGTTTCGATATCTAAACGTATTTATACACTAGCAAAAATTTACGATAGTAACAATGCATGTGAGAAACCTAAGAAAGAGTAAAATTCACACTAGTCTTAATTATTTTGTATGTAGTTTTTCCGTTTTTATTCGCAGTTTCAACCTTGAAAACTCTCAAATATGGATTTTCAGTAGGGAGACACAATATAAGAAAATCGTAATTTATATTTTTAAAACCCAAAGATACCGATTTTTAGTTGAGTAAGATCACATATGACAATACTTATCTGCCATTTTGATTTCTTCATATACGAAATTATATTGTCACTGCAACTGTATATACAAGCCAAATTTTAATAATAATAATATGGGCTTTCCAAAAGTATATATATATATATATATATATATATATATATATATATATATATATATATATATATATATAGCGAGAGGGTGGGTAGTTGTGACTAACTAGTTAGAACAAAACGTGCTAAATCTAGTGGGGCTGTAGTCAAAGAGAGGGGACCTTAGATTAAAACACTTTGTTGCTTTACCAAGCTTTCGGCAACTGTTTATTGCCTTCCTCAAGACAGCCTAAAAGTTGTTATTATTTTGTATTAACATTTATTTTAAAGAAAAAAAAATACAGCAGAAATAGCACTAGAAATGTTCAATTCATACAACCAACATCTGAAATTTACGGTGGAATATGAATCAGACAACAGTATTCCCTTTCTTGACATGAAGGTAATCAGAAGCGAAACCAATGTTTTAAAAACAAAATGGTATCGCAAATCGATGTGCTCTGACAGATTCATAAGTTATCACTCTTACCACCCTACCAAAATGAAAATAAATTTAATAACTGCTCTAAAAAATAGAGCTATTAAGCTCTCACATAAAGACTACAAACAGGAGAGCTTAGATAGGCTCAGAAATATACTCCTTGAAAACTCTTATCCTCTGAATATCATAAATAAGTTTTTATGCAACACAAATGAAAATCCAATACAACTAAATACAATCCATAATATAACGACAGAGGAAAACACCAGTCAGCCAACACAAACAATAAAATATTACCCACTTCCTTTTATTCAAAATTTAACTGATAAATTAATAGACGTTTTCAAAGATAGTCCAAACCTAAGGTTTGCCAAAAAACAAATAAAAACTGTCTCACAACTTTATGCAAAAACTAAGACTCCACTTTCCACGTTTGAAAATAATAACGTTGTATATGCCATAAATTGCAACAACTGTAATCAAATATATGTAGGTCAGACATCTAGAAATTTGTCAGGCAGAATTACTTCACATAAAAGCGACTGCCGCAGGTTTGTAAAATCTTGTGCATTATCAGAACACTTCATAGACACAGGACACAGCATTCGATTCACCGAGGCAAAGATTCTTGCTAAAGAAAAAAGATATTATAAAAGAAATTTCCTTAAAATGATACATATACACAACCAAGGGACAAACACAATGAATAAGAAAACTGATATCAATAATCTAAGCACAATATATTCATATCTGTTAAGAATTAGTGGGGACAATTTTGTTTCTATTAATGACTCTAATGCTGTCCAAATCTCTGAATAACTTAGTCCTAATATATTCATACTGTAGGGCACTGTGCATTGATTATTTGCATTTATATATGATTTTCCATTTTCCTTTTCATTTTTGTTTCAGGAAAAGTTCAATCATGGTGTTGTGTTGTTCACGTAATTTGTTTTTTCCCCCTTTTTTCTAATCATAGCAAATAAATATAAGAATTTTTCACGGCACGATGGTGGAACATGTCCCTCTATCAGCTGCACAGTGTACTACAGAATATAAAATGTTTTCATCGTTTAACCAACAATTACAGAACTTGTAAGATTTGTGCTGATTGGGTTACCAGCTCTGCAGAGTACTGTTTACTAATGCGCCATCTACATTTTTCTTTTCCAACTATACATTTGGGAAACCGTCGTTACCGATTTGTGCTCAGTCGACAATTATTCGAAAAACAAAAAACGCGTAAACCAACTAGTGTGAAGTAAGGGAAGGAGAGCAAAAATTAAAAAAAAAACACGTTCTCCATTTTACAATAATAATTTGCCTTTAAAATACGTAAAATGGCCGACAGTGTCTGCACGTTGGAATAAACCAAATCTTTAAGAATTTTAAAATGTGTTAATATAACAACATCCAAGTCAAAACTAGTGATAAAAAGGTGTAAATAATATGTATATAGGTCTTTAGCAATGTTGAGAATTTTTCAGTGTTGTTTCTTCAAGAGTAAAACCAAGTAGTAAGTCCACAACAACTTTTTCTTTAAAATAAATGTTAATACAAAATAACAAAGTGTTTTAATCTAAGGTCCCCTCTCTCTGACTACAGCCCCACTAGATTTAGCACGTTTTATATATATATATATACATATAAAGGTTCTAGCATTAGTTCCTGCATTTTATAAACGAAAAATTAGAGAATCTATTGAAATTTTTAAACAAACAAAAAACTTTAATAGAGATAAGGGTTACGTTCTATATCATATGTGGAAACCGATCTTAACACAGGGTCGCGGTATAAAGGCACGCCTGAATCTCTAGGTTAATGTTAATATCCCTGAAGATGCCTGGTGTATTCGAAGGCGAAACGTCGGATAGTAATTTCAATTTGACACGGTGTAATCTAATTGGCCAAAGCCGTGACTATAAAAGATTGAAATTAACAAATAATAATGAAAAAGGCATTTTATGTGAATTTCCCTAAAGCGGCCCAAGGTATTGAAAAAAGTGGTACCCGATATTTTTGAGAATCAACTAAAATTTCTTACTACCCTCTTGGCCCTACTTGGGAAAATGACAAAATTAAGGAACTTCTGATTACTTTTAAGTTTTGACAATCTCTCTGGAGCCCTGGGAGGTGATATGAATTCAGATTTCTCTAAAGGAGTGAAGTTTTACAATCACTGATAAATGCATGTATTTATTTATTTATTTATTTATTTATAAATGGGATGTACGTAATTGCACATGAGTGCTACATGAATTATAATAAGTCACAAAACTAATTTAACATAGGTCATTTGAATAAAATTTTTAACACTAAAGCAAGTATAAAACATAAACAATAACAGCTACATAATTTACAAACTACAGCAACAAAAATCCATAAATAAAATAAGCAGTTTATTTAAGAGAATTATGGATAAAGTTAAAGGGGGTTCCAAAAATATCAAGTTTAATCTCATTGGCAGACATCATCATACGATTAATTGAGCTAGGTTGTCCATAAAGCGTACGGTGATGCTCCAACGAAAAGTTTTGGACTTTTCTTAAATCGGTCGAAGTGGTACGTTGTCCTCGTGTATCTTCGGAAGACCGTAGAACCTGGGAATCTTGGAGCTGCTTAGTTTTAATCGTCAGTGCAATAGACTCTCCCAGATATAAACTAGCTAAATATCTTTCAAATTTTCTTAATCCATTTACTGGAAAAACAGATTCTTTTATTAAAAACTCTGCACATTTCTTGGAAAAACTTAAGACAATCCAGTTGTATCCCGAAGATATTTTGGTCAGTTTCGATGTAGCATCACTTTGCACAAATGTTCCTGTCAACGACTCAATTTCCATTATATCAGACATACTGGATAATAATAATCTTGATAAGAACTTAATAGACCTAGTGGAAGCTTGTCTTACATCTACTTATTTCACTTTTCAAGGAACTTTTTATGAACAAACTTCAGGGGCAGCTATGGGATCTCCTCTATCACCTGTGGTAGCGAATATCTTTATGGAAGCCTTTGAGAATATTGCTCTAACATCCGCTCCACTAAAACCGAAGCACTGGTTTAGATATGTAGATGATACTTTTGTTGTTTGGCCTCATGGATAGGATAATCTCCTCATATTTTTGGACCACCTTAATCAGCAACATCATAATATCAAGTTCACGATGGAAATTGAATCTAATGGAACAATTCCTCTTCTAGACGTATGTGTTCAAAGGAAGGAAAATGGTACATTAGGACATTCTGTGTATAGAAAACCGACGCATACAAATAGATACTTAAATGCAAATTCTTATCACCATCCAGCACAGAAGAAATCGGTTATTAACTCACTAGTATTCAGAGCTATTCCGATTTCTGATCAAGATTCTTTAACATCGGAAACATCGAAACTGACCGAAGCTCTCGGAGGGAATTGCACTAAAGATATTACGCGTTCAATTAAAAGACATAGTAAACCATTAGGTAGTGTTGTTCTTCTCTACATACATGGCACTACAGACAAAACAGGACGATTACTTCGGCGGTCCAACATACGTACAATCTTCAAAACACATAAGAAGATAGGCCAATGCTGGCGATCCCCGAAAGATCTTATACCTTTTCAAACAGAAGGAGTATATAAAATTCCTTGCTCCTGTGGAAAAGTGTATGTGGGAGAAACAGGAAGCTCAATATCAACTAGACTTAAGGAACATGAACGATGTATTAAAACGAAACAAATTGTTCAATCTGCTGTAGCTGAACACCAGCATAACACTGGCCATTTCATAAATGTAAAGGAAACCAAGGTTCTAGCATCGGTTCCAGGTTTTTATAAACGAAAAGTTAGAGAATCTATTGAAATACTTAACATACAAAAATTTTCAATAGAGATACGGGTTACGGTCTACATCACACGTGGAAACCGGTCTTAACATAGGGTCACGGTTCGGCGAGCACAAGTCGGGTATAAAAGCCCGCCTGAATCTCTTCGAGCTCATTCAGTGTTCAGATCTCGTGGAGTAAAGATACCTGAACGTCGGATAGTAATTCCAATTTGACACGGTCTAATGACAAGAACCATGATTTCTTAATAGTTGAAGTTAGGTTACCCATTAGGTTAGCATGTGCCTTTTTCATCGCCGGTGTTATTTGGGGCGCAGGAGAAAGCTCGTGAAGTAGTTTCCCAGGTGTTATTTCTTGTTCGGTACGTTCTTCCACATTTTCCAGTTGCGCTCCGGAAGGGCCTGGTTGAGATGAACTGGATTCGCGAGAAGGGGCTTCAGTACGTTTTACCTCACCTTTTAGTTGCAATTGATTTACGAGGAAGAGTTTGAGAACAAATGTCTCGAAAAACAAGTTCTGTTGATAAATCTCCGGGATGTAATGGAGACTCATTTGGTGACTCCGTCAAGAAAGCGTGATCAGGTATTTCATTTAGGTTGTTAGGCCAAATTCCTGTCGCTCGGAAGGCTGATACAGCATTGTTGACTGTAGCCTCTTTGCCCCAGGCCTCCCCTAAAAGTTCGCCGAATTGCAACCGATTTAACTTCCTATTAGGGTTGTTTTTGATCATCCTCCTACACGAATCGTAATAATGGCCCTTAAAGCTCTTGAAGAAGACCCGATCAGGCGGTTGCAAATAATGTGTAGTGTGACTCGGCAAACAAAATAAAATAATGTCGTTGTTCTCAGCAAATTGTAACGTGTCAAGATTAGTTGTGTGAGAAGCATGTCCGTCTACTATTAGCAAAACTTTTTCGGGTGCTTTTCTGGGGTAGAAGTGATTCTGTAGCCAGTCCAGGAAAATGTGTGATGTTACGTACGCTGACTTCTCTGACATCCGTACACGTGAGCCTGGTGGCATTCCATCAGACCACTCCGCTTTAGCATTTTTTCCATTAAACACGCAGTAGGGAGGTAAATGTACTCCTTCTGCATTGCAGCAGGCCACTACTGAGTTCGTTTCACCCTTTTCACTTGGGCTAATTGAAGGTACACTTTTAGATCCTTTCTCAGTCCAGCTCGCGTGTTTAACTGTAGACCAGTTTCATCTATATTGTAAATATTTTCGGGCTTGCCAAACAAACCGTTCTCAGAAATTATTCTATCAAGTTGTTTAAAAGACTGGTCTACAACGGTTTTAAACATTCCCAATGCTTGTCCTATTGAGATATTTTCAGCTTTACGAACTGTAAAGTCTGGATTTCGTCTTAAAACTGGAACAACCATACGTTACCAGCTTTACCTAAAAATATTTTATTACTATGTCTTTAACTACCGAAACTATATCAACTCACCATTTTCTCGATTAAATGAATGTTGAACTCCAAGACGTTCGGCTAAATTATAGGCCATTGTTCGTACTTCCTGTCTAGTCGGTGCAAAGCCTCTCTTCTGTAATTTTTGATGCGGTTAGCGAGCTTCGCTTATACTTCTCTACCGAGGACGCTGCTAGGGCCCAAACAATCCGTTTTTTCCAATTTGCTAGCTGCAATTCTGCGTTTAAACGTGGTTTTCGGAATGCCCATGAGTTCGCTGCTTCGTTTATACCCATTTAGCCAAACATTACTGTATTAACAGCAGAGGATAAATCCTCTGTGGACCAAGAACCCCTCTTGGCCACATTTCGCTTGCGGATACCTATACTTTGCTGGTCCGTCTCTCCTAAAAGTGAAGGACAGATCCACGAGTAAACCCTGCATCGGCTAAACAAGTGAACTTTATGTTCTCAAGGTTATGTGCATGTCGGAATACATATCTGTCTATACCACGCCTAAAATTTTATCTAAAACTTACCACAAGTGAAATAACTGTTCAAAGAAAATCATTATGCAAAATTTCGACGACCATTCAAAACTAAATTCTTTGAAAACTTAGAACAAACGACACGAACACGCGAGTAACCGTACTACCAATTAACAACTGACGCTGTTGCATGATTCTACACCGGCGAGAAGAGCGTTGTTGCCACAGTATGCGAGAAATTACAAGTGGTCCATCTCTCCTCGATTTACCCTATTTCTATAAAAAGTCGGTAATTATAGAAAAAGCGTATGAAAACATCCAGGTGGTTATTATAAAATACTGAAAAAAAAGAGGACGGTGAAAAAAGTGAAAACTAAACCATTATAGAATTAATAGTTGACCAATTACAATTAATTGTGAAAAACAAGAAAAGGTACTGTATGTCCATTGTGCTTTTTTCTATAATTAAATATAGTTAGTCTTCTTCTGCTTATGAGTGTTTAAGGAACTTTTTATTCTCCCTACTAAACGAAATCTGCAATCTATTTCTGCCAACTTTAATGTTAACTAACAGGCCCACTTGCGAGAAGGGATAAGAAATCTTCTTCATTTTTATAACAGAACAAAATGGCGGTCTTAAAAAAAAACAGTGTAAAAATTACTTACTCGATTTATTATAAATTATTAAAAATTATATTCAAAAATCAAGTGTTGTATAAGTAGAAACTGTTTGGTACAAAATAACTATGGCCAAACAAAAAAAAATTGAAAAGGTAATATATATATGATAAATAATTTTGCAAAGATTTTTGAAAAATGCCTGAAGGACAGATTAATGAAATTTTACAAAAATAAAAATGTTATTTCGGGAGACCAGTTTGGTTTTTTTTACAGAGGGTTCAAGCACAGTAGACGCAATGTATTCTTTAAAATCAGAAATCACAAGTAATCTTAACAATGATAAAAAACAATTGCAGTGTTCTTAGATCTTGCAAAGGCCTTCGACACAATGCCACACAAAAAACTACTGGATATTTTATCACACTACGGAATTCGAGGTAAAGTGCTAAAACTTTTTGCAAATTATTTATCTGATCGAGACCAGTATCTCAGAATAAATGACACCCTTAGCCAACCGTCTAAAATAGAAATTGGTGTTCCACAGGGAACCATTTTGGGGCTTATACTTTTTATTTCTTATATGAACTCTTTACTCGAATTGGGGATTGATGGCAAGATTATTTCTTTCCCTGATGACACGGTCCTAATTTTCAAGGGAAGTACATGGGATGAGACCAAAATGAAGGTAACTGTGCGTCTAAACATTGTCAAACACTGGTTGGATTCATTCAAATTATCACTAAATTTTACTAAAACTAACTACATAGCCTTCTCACTTACAAAATGCAAACAGACCATCCTACGAAATTGGTTATACTGATTTATAAATCTCTAATCGAGTCTTTGATAAGGTATGGGTTGTTGATATGGGAAGGAACTTATAAAAGTAATTTGCGACCTCTCAGAGTCATACAAAATACTATTCTGAAAATAATTTTCAAAAAAAAATAGGCTATATACAACTAGTGCGTTATACAGCAAGGAAATATGTAACATAAATGTCTTATATATACTCACCGTTTGTATTTATATTCATAAAAAAGGATATTTAAAGAAATTTGTGAACCATCAACACCAGACTAGGGCAAATGTTAGTAGACATTTAATGATTCCAAGCAATTATAAAACTATAAACTTAAAATCTGTAGAATACTTGGCGCCTAAATTCTGTAACATCTTGCCTAGGCAAATCAAGGATGCTACATTGAGATCATTTAAAACAGAATGCAGACATTTTATTGTGTACAACTTTGATAAATTTAAGAACCCGATTAATTAATCAGTTTGGACATTATTTATAGGAAATGCTGATTTAGATTCTGACTGATATTTTAAGTTTACTCTACTAAGTTAAATAAAAATAAATTACAAAAATTTTTTTAATTGTATGTAACACGCTGGATCTATTTGTTGCTGAATAATATGTGTATATATATTTAGACTATGTAAATATAAATTTCCAACCTTAGCATTTAATTTATAACACTTAGTTTTGTGATATTTGTGTATATACGTTGGTATATACCGGGGTTCAGTCTCCTAGGTGCAAAAAAAAATGTTTTTTCTCTACAAAACATTATATCTAAATATACATATAAATCTATTGTAAACAAGATTTGTAATATATTCATTCACTCATTCATTCAATATAGGTTACTAAATGACTATTGATGATTGAACTAAATTGGAGGACCATGCTTCACTATTCCTAGTAAACGAAAAGTTTAATAACGAGGGCAGTTTACGGTGAAGGAAATGTACCTTTTTTTTTTTAGTCAAACCTTTTACAACAAACTCATCTGGGATAACCGATTACCTTAATATTTAAACGGCCAATTTACAAGCCCAGCGTGGCGATCGTAAATAAACCAAACATGTACGAGTTAAAAAAATGTTCCCCCAATTATTTAAAAATTTACAGTTCGGTTCCAGCTGGGGATTTAAAAATTTAGTTGGGGCCGCTCATTTGCTGCAATTACGTACACGAAACGGTCGCTTGTTCGAAACTCCTAACCTGGCGTGCTAAAACTCAATTTAATTTTGTAGGTCAGTGACAGGTGTACGGTCTATTTTGGGAAGATCTTTTGGCCCCGAAGACATACGGTGGATATGTTAGCCAGGCGAAATTTCTGGATAAAGTTCCAAATCAAATAAATATGTCGCCATAATCGGTGTGAGAATTATTATTTAGATTTTTTTTATTAGTTCATAAATATATTTCACTTGTGCCTTTAACAATGGAAAAAATCTCTAAATTGGCTTCACTGTACCAGGTTAGTAAAAGGTGCCCTATATAATGTTACTATTTATTCCCCTAATAAATGGAGAGACTTATTGTGAGGAGAATTCCAGGCAAAAACGATCTGATTTGCATTTTGACCGGAGTTTCTTTCGTAATAAGCCCTTCCATTTATTAAAGTCAAAGTCAAAGTTTTTTAATGTCCGTTTTTACCAGAGTACAGCTTTAGATATAACTTACTTAAGATATTATACATAATATGTACAGGGTGTTCTATTTTGGGTATTTTTGCGGGGTATCTCCGTTATTTTTATAGATAGAAAGTTGGGGTTTTCGCGACATTGTGCTACTTTTTCATAAAACTAAAGATGACTTTAACAAAATTTTCATAGCCCTTTTAATTTTTAAGATACAGGGCTAAATTGAAAATGTTGCATTTTCAGGCACCTCTCGTATCTCAACTATTAGATAACTTATCGAAAATATGAAAACCGTTTCTTATATAACTTTTCGCTTTTAGTATACACAGCCAGGTCAAAAAGTTATCGAACCCAACTTTATTTTTTTTAAACACCCTCTATATTTTTTAAGTCTAAAATTTGTCATTTTTTTACCTTTTCGAGAATATATAACATTATGCACTTTTTCTTAGAAACACGCCAATGAATGACAAATTTCTGAAATTAAATGCATAATTTAATAATAGGCCATGAATAACAATAATAAACAATGGAAAGTTACATGTTGCTAACGAAAAATTAGATATCTTGCGTATAGGTTTCTTTTATAAAAATACCTATCTATAGAGTTTTTTTAATAACAGTAAGTTTGTAACAATAGTTTTATAGCATAAAGTAACGATGTAACAAATACAAAAAAATAACATTATTTAAAAAAAGAAAAAACAAATTTTTACAGATGATGTTTAAATTCACGACCATTTTCTCTAAGTCAAAATTGGCACATTTTCGGAATTCTTTGAATTGCGTTAAAACGAACCATTGGCCTCATTCGCAGATTTCGAAAGGTTAAATGAATTGCTTCTCGAAATTCTGCTATGCTGTCATATCGTGTTTTATACAGTGGCGGCTATTCAGGTAAAGTAGGTGAAGTGCTACTTCACCACGAAAAATAAACAAGCAAACAGCTAACTATACTTATTATTTCTTAAAATTTAAGTTTTTACATTCATTTATTCGTTGGCAAAAAATAAACTGTACATCTCGAATAAATATTTTACTTGACCGTTAGCGGCATGTCTTTTTAAAAGTTTCAATCGAACTTTATTATAACAACTATAACAGTGGCGCAAACCGCTTCGACTTTGCTGGACGTGCTTAGTTTAGTTTTTACGATTTTCCTACTACGTAGCGCCATACAACGCTCCCGGTGAATTGCTAACGCAGTAAACTACACCCACGTGTCGTTCAGTTCGGGGTGGTTGTTTACTTTTGTTTTCGCGGATTTCGCTGCAATCGGTTAGTTCCTTTGCAGTTTTGTGTTATATTTATTTATGGTGTTGTTACAACTTTATTTGGTGTCGGGTTTATTAATTTACATTATTGATGAATCCGATCACGGATCAGAGTTTTAATCGTCATCCTGGTTTTCGGCGTACAAATCATTATGTAGTAGTCAAATATTACAAAAATTGTTTTGCTGGCCTTGTTTACTAGTTTCCAATAAATATTCAGTGTGGAATAAGGAAGGATTTGTAGGTAAGTTAAATATATGAAGGTCTTTATACAAACATGAAGACTCAACGGAGCATTTAAAATACGAATTAATGCTAAAAACATTTGTAAAAGATCAAAGCACTATAGCTGACACTTTAAAAGAAAATGCTAAACTATATATAAAATACATTTTAACGAAAACGTCCGATTAAATAGACTATTTATGTGCTTGGTAATTGATGCAGTTTTGTACCTTACAAAACAAGAGTTAGTCTTTCGCGGCCATGATGAAAGCAGCGAGTCAATAAATAGGAGAATTTTAAAAAGCTTTTAGGTTTATTAATATCGAGAAGTTCCCAAGAACCAAAAGAGCATCACGAAAAAATTAAAAATGTTTTTACTGGTGACTCCAAAACAATTCAAATTGAATAATTGAATGAATTTCTGATTATTTAAATGATCATGTAAAAAATGAAATAATGAACACAGAGTTTTTTTCTGTGCAAGTGGATGACACCACTGATAATTACGCAAACCTCCCAGTGCTCCATAATTTTAAGATACGTTAATTCAGAAGGTTCAGTAGTTGAGAGATTCTTAGGATTTTATGTCAGCACCGATGGAACTTCGGAGAATTCATATTCTCTATTGGATCAAATTTTGGACCAATTTAACTATAAACATAAATTAATAGGGCAATGTTACGGTCGCTCAAGTATGATGTCTGGCCATATAAATGGCCTTCAAAAGAAAAAAAAAAGAAAAAACGCCGCAGGCTGTATTTATTCATTGTCTTGCTGCTATGAAGGATAGAAGAATTGATTTAGAATACAAAATTTAGGTAAGTCGTAAAAAAAATTCTACCCCTTCCACATATAAAAAAAATTCTGGAAAAAAATTATTGCGATATTTTCTTGCTTCATTTGCACTTCACTTACTTTTTCACCCGCGAGCCGCCACTGGCTTTATATACTTCATTTTGTATATAGCCCCATAAAAAAAATCTAAAACTGAGAAATCTGGAGATCGGGGATGCCATTTAACAGGTCCGTGGATACCTTTCCTCTTTGAGCAAAGTTATTATCACTTATCAAACTAGAGTTGTGACTTGGGGCCCCATCTTGCTGTATGTAAACAGCATTATATTGGGCTAATATTTTCGAGCAGCTCTGGAATAACTTCCTCAAGGATTTCTAGGTATCTACGTGCTGTAAGACCTCCTTCAAAAATCCTATAAACTATATGTCTGCCCAAAATAAAACATAACACCCCAAGTCCAAAGCGTCCTGTTACACTAAATGCTGATTTTCACTACGCCAGTTCCTGGTATTGTGACGATTAAAAATCCCGCACTTGAAAAAAAGATTTGCCTGACCAGATAACAAGTCTGCCAAATAAATCGTTAGCATCGATTTGTTGAAAATTCCACTGCCAAAAGAGTGCCTGGCGCTCGGCATCGCCAGAATGCAAAAGTTAAATAAAAGTAAGTAAAAAATGGACAAATTTTATAGCATATAAATATACAGGGTGTGCGATTTAAACAAATAAAGTAGGTCCGATAACTTTTTGACCTGACCCTGTATACTAATTCCGAAAGCGGGATTGAGTTCTACGGGAAAAGTTATATAAGGAACACTTTTCACATTTTCGATAAGTTATCGGATAGTTGAGATACGAGAGGTCTCTGAAAATGCAACATCAATTTAGACCTGTATCTTAAAAACTAAAAGGGGCTATGCAAATTTTGTAACCTATAAAAATAACGGAGATACCCCTCAAAACTACACAAAATGGGGCATCCTATACATAGTAAAAATGTATTTTAAAAATTACATAAATAAAAAATAATACTAATAATGCTATTAAAATAAATAAAAACAACATATAAGTGTATATAAAATGAGAAATATAAGACCAGATAACAAAGTTTAAAAAAATAAAGAAATGAAAGGTTACATATTACCCATGCGTCATCATTTATATTCATACGAATCTAATCAAAATTTCGTGGATAAAATAGTCAAAAAAAGTCCACATTTATATTGGGCGTAAATATAAATAACTAATAACAATACTCACCGGCAGCAAAATATATAACAAAACTAGCTTCCTGAAAAAGGACTGACTTGAAGATTAAACGGCCAAAAGCCTTTATAAATACACAAATACAAATAATATAAAATGACAATAATAACACCTTTGAAACAAATCTTTGACTTTGGAGGCTTTGACGTGAAAAGCCTTGATGTCTTTGTGTAGCAAGTTCGTTTTAGTAATTTCATATTTTCATATTTCTCGTATTCGGGAGACATTATTGCATGTTTCATCCTTTTCTTTCATTATGGATTTACAGAACACTAATCGATAAGAAAAATACGTTGTTTATGAAGCAAAATGAATATAAGAAATAGTGAACTGTGACTCAATTTAGTTCAGTACATTAGTCATTTAGTAACACATACAGTGTGTCCTAGATTCGCTTCTCTATATAGGGATCTCGGCTCCTATTATACCTACAGCAAAGGTTAAATGAGGAAAATTTTAGAGGAAACTTATTGCATTCGATATCCGGCTTCAGATTTACAATCGATCGATAAGTTTGGGAAATATCGCGGAAAAAACCGAAAATGGCGGATTTCATTTTTCGCCAGTACATCCAGAACGGTACATTTGACAGCTGCCAAAATGTGACATTATTCGGACACATTTTTAAGACAAATAAGATGGCGTATACACGTCTTCATTGTTTTTTGTTAACCCGCAACCGGCCTCAGCTTTCATTTTTCTTATGACAGCCATATTGGATTTTTCGATTTTTGGAAAAAGCCTAAAATTTCAAGTTCATTAAAGATTTTGGTGCTATCAAAATATCACACTTCGTAAATTAGGTTTCAATGTTTTTAAAGGAGGCCATGATTTATTTGTCACCAGATTACATTAATAAGTAAGTAATGTATTGAGCGCATTGAATTTTCAATACAACATGAACGTAAATAACACTTAAAAATCTAAATGAGCTTTAACTACTTTGTAAGTGGGTAACATTAATTTACAAATCTGCAAAATGACGTTCATTTGCATCGAGACCTTTTTGACAATTGGTGACTGTTTTTCGTACAACCCTAGTAAGTGTATTTCGGTTAATATTTCTAAATGTGCCCAGAACTCTTTGTCTCAGGATTTCTATGGTCACGGGGGGGATCAAATTCATAGATTTCATTCTTCGTGTGACCCCAGAGGTAGAAATCCGACAGGAGATCTAGGAGGCCAAGATATTGGACCATTTCGTCAAACTGGTCTCTTAAGAAGTTCCTGACTTGAATGGTATTGTGAGCCGGACATCCGTCTTGTTGAAACCAAGTTCTTCTTAATTCATCTTCCGTTAGAATAGCTCGTAAGGCTGGTACAACCTGGTTTCGCAAAAGCTCTAGGTACCTCTGCCCGTTTAAGTTGTAGTCAAACAAAAATGGTCCAATAAGTCGATTTCCTGAAATGATTAGTAATTTATAAATAGGTGCCCAACAGTCAAGAGCGGCAGGGTCGGCCGGGTCGTACTAGAAACTATAAATTATAAAGGGAAAATTATCTTTATTAAAAAGTAGATATTTTCTTTCCAAAAAAAAACTATCGAAACATCCCCTAATGAATGAGCTTGTATACAATTGAAACCTATTCCGCTTTATTATGAAAAAGAAAAACATATTTAGTTAGCGGGAAGTTATAGCCGTAATAAATTATTTTGTTGGTATTGGATATTAATTTCGGAAATACTAAATCAATTTATTTCAGTGATATAATAATCTTAAAGAAGTACACCGTGCCTTAATAAAACATAAAATATCAAAAGAACAAACCCCTTGCGCTTTAAAATTTAAATTATTCGGAAATACAGCTGAACGTCTTTCTATAAATCATAATGAAGATCGAAAAATAATTCGACATTTGATTAATATGGTATTTTTTTCATAACGCAAGAACTAGGCTTCCCGGGTAATAATAAATCATTAAATTCAGACAATCAAAATAATTTTAGAGAATTAGCTAAATCTGCTGAAAATTTAGATAAAGTGTTAATAAATGTATAGAACCCAATTCTATTTTTATAAATTCTTCGAAACTACAATACAAAATGATTGAATAAAAATGTAATACAATATCAAAAAAGTAAGTTGACTGACTAGAGTAGAACGTTTTACTTTTTTTTTATTAGATTATACTCTTTTAGTATCATTAAAGAACTAAACGAAAAAAAAAAGATTATTATTTGACCATCATTTGGTGCGTATTTAAAAAAGATTGGTTAGATTAACTTACCAATGATCCCACACCAAACGTTACTTCCAAATCTGGTCTGTAGACGTCTCTCTGCCACTTCGTGAGGATTTTGCACAGCCCAATGATGACGGTTGTGCCTATTAAAGACTCCACAAATCGTGAACCTGCTCTGAACATGATTACAAAATCAGGATTTTCATTACATCTCCTAGTATATCCCTCACAGAACTGTAGTCGTCTTGGAAAATCAGTTTCCTTAAGTCCTTGTACTATTATGGGTTTGTATGGATGGTATTTATTCTTTTTTAAAACTCTGTGTACTGTTGATTTTGGCACATTAGTTTCCTGTTCTACAGTTCTTACCGATGCACTAGGGTTTTTGTTGATAGCTTGTAAAATGTTTCTGTCTCGATTTTCATTGTTATTATTGTATCCGCTTCTAGGTTGTTCGAAGGCACCATGGTTAATTAAATTAACTACGATTTTCCTGAATTGGGTTTTATGAGGCTGCCGTCGTTCGGGGTACATCTCCAAAAACCTTGCTGAGGTAACGTTGGCGTTTCTGTATTCTGTCAACCTTTTCTTCATTTGAATACCCGTTCTATAGGTTTTGACAATTTATGTGTCAGATTTATGATTTTATTGGGATAAAAGCGTACCTACTACTTATTAAAACACAGCTTTGATACTTTCAACTATTTAACTTAACGTCGAAGTCAAAATCCAATTTTGTTACAGATAAATCATGGCCTCCTTAGAAAAGCATTGAGAGCTAACATTACTTTAAATAATGGCCTCCTTAGAAAAAACTGAAACCTAACTTTACGAAGTGTAATATTTCGATGATACTAAAATCTTTAAAGCACTTGTGAGATATCACTAGACTGGAAGGCTCTTTCCAAAAATCGAAAAATCCAATATGGCGGTCATAAGAAAAATGAAAGTTGAGGCGGGTTGCGGGTTAACAAAAAACAATGAAGACGTATCGTATACGCCATCTTATTTGCCTTAAAAATGTGTCCGAATAATTTCACATTTTGGCAGCTGCCAAATTTACCGTTCTGGATATACTGGCCAAAAACGAAAAACAATTGATCGATCGTAAATCTGAAGCCGGATATCGAATGCAATAAGTTTCCTCTAAAACTTTTCCCATTTAACCTTCGCTGTAGGTATAATAGGAGCCGAGATCCCTGTATAGAGAAGCGAATCTGGGACACACTGTATATAGTCTCTATTCAAACATTTTTATTGAGCGCTATTTTGTTCCATCAAATTGGATCCCTACGAATATTTTACCAGTTTCTACCTACGCCACACTCAGGTTTTACATATTTTCAGGTTTTAGCGTCCCTAGATAAATATTTAAAACATATTCTTATCAATTCCGTCGGTCCGTCTGTCTGACAGTTCGCGGTATAACTTAAATGCTATTTATCAGATTGACTTCAAATTTTAGTCAAAAGTTAAGGGCGTATGGGGATAACCGATTTTTAAAGCTGCAATAGCAAAAACATATTGTAGCCCATCTAAACAACTTTACTACAATTGCTATAATGTTTTTATCGAGATATTAAACAAACATGTTTTATATGTAATGTTGTTTGATTACTTCATTATACACATTTATAAGAGTGATCTTTATACAGTGTGTAACAAAATTTAATGAAAATAGGTATGAAATTATTCCGGATCCAATACGAATTCTACATTGCTGCCAAGTTTACCGTTTTTCTGTTATAAAAGGAAAAATATTTTTTTTAATGGAACATCCTATATTATATTCCTTTTTTTAAAATCTGCGTAAAATTATCAAACCTTTGTTTAACTGAAACCTAAAGAGTTGAAATTTTAATTATACTGGATTATGGGGATAGAATGCGAAACCTACAAGTTGTTTGAAACATTTCTAATGACAAATATCCTAACAAAAATAAACTACTAAATCTACTCTAAGTAAAATTAACAAAATATTTCGTGAAACTGGAAAGACATCTCTATACCAGAAATAGGTATGGCATACAATTTAAAATGAATCCACTAAGTTGCCTTTTTTTTCAGGCTGGATTTTTAAATATTTTATTAAGGCGTCATTTTTTTCTCAAAATTTTACCAGTTGATTCCTATATAATATTTAATTTTTGTGCAAAATTTGAGATAAATTACCTAAGTAGTTTTTTAGCAATAATTTTTTGACATTTCACTCGACCGTCATGCGTCATTTTGTTTTGTCATATCGGATATTTATCAAAATATTATCAGGTCATCTGCATATGAACCGTAATTTTAACCAAAATTTGAACTCAAACAGGTAATTATACTTTAAAACTATACCGCGAACAGGTAGACCGACATACAGACAGACCCACAGAATTAAGAAAACATGTTTTTCGCCATCTAGGGGCCTTGAGGTGTAAAGATCTGAAGAAATCTCGGAGGGTAAATTTTTGACTATTATACATTTTTATTTCCCTATTACGAGGGAAATAAAAATGACATTTTTCTGAGTTATATACAGGGTGATTCATGAGGAAATGTCAATACTTCAGGTACATATTCAGGACAAAAAAATAAACATAATTTTCCTATTTTTTAAATAAAATCTATGATAATGTAAATAATGGAGTGAAAATTAATATACGGGGGTTTTTTGGTATGACAAATTCGAATCTAATAATAGTATTGCTCTTACTTGTAGGGGGCGCCACCTACATGTCTTTCTACTTCTTCGAACAATCACAACTTTTTGGTACAGTCTTGTATTACATTTTTGAGCAAAACAAATTATTCCCTTGCCATTTCTACGTCAAAAAGATATACCTGTTAAATGTGGATACGAGCAACCGTTTTCGAGATATTTGGATTTAAAACAGTTTCGGCGCATGTGATTTTTTTTATCAAATTCACATAAAGTACGCATGTATTGTAAAAAAATAGAAGTGTGTCTTGCCTGACAGAACAACTGACAGTTAATAATAAGATCAAATTTTGTCACTGTCAATTTCTGTTCATAACTTTTATTATCTGACAATAATCATTTAAGAAACTTTAGATCTAAATACGTCATTATGCCTGTGATATTCTCGCATCGTGAATATGCAGATATGATATTCGTCTATGGCTTCTGCAATGGGGTCGCAATTTAAGCAGTCGCGGAGTACCAACGTCGTTTTCCAGATAGAAGGGTGGCAGATAGAGTTTTTCAACATGTTTTCACTACTGCTGGAGAATCTGGGATGTTTCCAAGTACGAAAATTGTATCTGAAAGGGAATCGGGACCCAACGTTGAAGAGGCTATACTCAATGCCGTCGAAAATGATCCAAGCATAAGCACTAGGCGGATTGCAGATACTTATCAAATTACACAATCGTCTGCTTGGAGAAATCTTCACATTAATTGTTTATACCCATTTCATTTACAACGGGTTCAACATTTGCAGGAGGGTGATTTTGAGTTGAGAATGCAATTCTGTAACTGGATTAATGAAGATCGAAGGTTGCATAGGTATGTTTTGTTTACTGATGAAGCACAGTTCACGCGTGATGGTATAAATAATCTTCACAATGAACACCGGTGGTCCTATGAAAATCCTCACGCTACAGTAGAACATAATTTCCAACATAAATTTAGCATTAATGTGTGGTGTGGAATGTTAAATGGTCATTTAATTGGTCCATTTATAATCGACGGTAGTCTTACAGGAGAAAAATATTTAAACTTTCTTGAAAATCATTTGCGAAATCTATTAGAAGATCTTCCCCTTAATGTAAGACAAAACATGTATTTGCAGCATGATGGAGCCCCTGCACACTACAGTTTACTTGTAAGAGATTTTTTAAACCAAAACTTTCCAAACCGATGGATTGGTCGGGAAGGTCCGTTTAATTGGCCACCTAGATCGCCAGACCTTAATCCTTTGGATTATTGTCTTTGGGGATGGTTCAAATCATTGGTATATTCCACTAAAGTAAATACAAGAGAAGCATTATTGGATCGGATAACAAAAAAAAATAAATACCTTTTGTTTAGTTTATGTCTGAGGCTCTGAAAACACACCTCAAAAAAAGTGTTAGTCTTTCATTTCAAAGCTTTTGTGCCAAGATGCGTTTAAATTTGGACAAAATAACAAACTTTTAAAATTTTGCGATAAAAAATTACATGCGCCGAAACTGTTTTAAATCCAAATATCTCGAAAACGGTTGCTCGTATCCACTTTTAACAGGTATACCTTTTTGACGTAGAAATGGCAAGGGAATAATTTGTTTTGCTCAAAAATGTAATACAATATTGTACCAAAAAGTTGTGATTGTTCGAAGAAGTAGAAAGACATGTAGGTGGCGCCCCCTACAAGTAAGAGCAATACTATTATTAGATTCGAATTTGTCATACCAAAAAATCCCCGTATATCAATTATCACTCCATTATTTACATTATCATAGATTTTATTTAAAAAATAGGAGAATTAAATAAAAAATTTAACACCCTGTATCTCGAGAACTAAGGCCTTGCGGACACTTATTTATATAGTTTTTATGTTAATTTTTTGGTTCTGAATATGTACCTGAAGTATTGACATTTCCTCTTGAATCACCCTGTATAAATATAAATTTTAGGAGTTTTTAAACATATTTTTTGGCATCTAAATACATAATTTAGATTACAAAAGTTTTATTTGGCCGCCATCTTGAATTAGTACCACTCTTTTAATAGTTCATCTCTATAATACAATTAGTTATGACATAATTTGAAATCAGTTCATTAAGTAGTTTTTCCAGGCTTTTAAATATTTTATTAAGCCGCCATTTTGTTCAGCCATCTTGGATTGTTACCAAAATTTTACCAGTTGATTCTTACATAATACTTAAATTTTGTGCAAAATTTGAGATAAATTCGATAAGCACCTTCTTAGTAATAATTTTTTTAACATTTCCCTATGCCATTTTGTTTTGCCCTAATTGATTTTTACCAAAATGTTACCAGGTCATCCCCATATGACCTTTAATTTTTGACCAAAATTTGAAGTCAATGGGTTAAATAGTTTTTTAGCTATGCCGCGAACAGACCGACAGACAGACCGAAGGAATCGAGAAAAACATGTTTTTCGTCATCTAAGGGCCCAGAAACGTAAAGATCTGAAAAAAAATCTCGGAGGGTGATTTTTTCACGATTACAATACTTCCCTTTTATGAGGGAAGTAAAAATCCGAGAGTTTTCTTTACAATGATAGGTATAATATGGTATCGCATAAAAAGTTCTACGTATATAAATCATAAATAACTATGTTAAAGAAGAAGAAAGAAACCAAATCTTGAGTCTCGAGTCTGCGCATTTGCCTGAAAATGGAATATGGCTTAATAACATTTGGTTAACAATTTATTTTTTTCTTCGAGAGCCTTAATCGTGCAACTCTTTGCTAATTGTTTTGCATTACAGCTACTCGTTCTTAGGAACACCTTATTTTACTATTTATATAGTGATTTTTTTTAATTTTGGAATTATTTTTTCTCTAGGAAGTTACCTGTTTCAACTGCCTCCGTGCGCAAGGGCACCGAAAGTAACCTTGTCCGGAAAAAGCCCGACCGTATCCTCATTTAACAAGATTTTAAAATCATAAGGGGATCCAGTCACAATGCAAGAATCAAATTTATATAGTCCAAAACATCAAAATTGGTCAAGGAATACTCAGTTTCGAATACCTTTAGAATATCGTGACCTAGCAATATAACAAGCTGGCGAACATGGAGCGGATGGTCAGTTAACATTTGAAGTGTTATTACAATAACTCTCAAAAACCTGAGCAAAGATTTCAACTAAATACTACTAATGGATTTTATATTTTATTTTAATATAACGTAAATTTTTAATTTCAAAGAGGATTAAGAAATCATGGTTCTCGGGATTAGACCGTGTCAAATTGGAATTACTATCCGACGTTTCGCCTTCGATTGCCCGAGGCATCTTCAGGGATCTTTACTCCATGAGATCTGAACACTTGTTGGCTGAACCAAAGTTCCAGGATTTTATGAACGAAATATTAGAGAATCTATTGAAATATTTAAACATACAAAAAATTTCAATAGAGACACGGGTTACGGTCTACATCACACGTGGAAACCGATCTTAACACAGGGTCACGGTTCGGCGAACACAAGTCGGCTATAAAAGCCCGCCTGATTTTCTTCGAGCTCAGTAGTTCACTTTGAGCATTCAGACAGTGCGGATTGATTCGGTTCACCCGGCTCCGTACTGAAAGTTTACAAGAAGTGACTTTTTTCCAAACTTGGAAAAGTGCTAAGTGCGATTTATTCCTCACAGGAATAAATATTCGAGAAGTCGTGCTGTGCAAGTGCAGTGCAACATGAAACCAGAAGTGAGTGTGTCCACTAGAAGTGCCAGCTCTAGTGGAGCAGTTAAAACCAAAACTGAGAGGATTGCCAAACTTAAAGAGGAAAACACCCGCCTCCTACTAAGGTACCAGGCCTTAGAAAAGGAAAATAAAGAGATGACGGCCAAGTTGGTCCGTCTAGAAACTCTCTTTATCAACCAAACAAGTGCGGATACAAAGCGGGTTCAGGAAGTGAACACCGACACGCCCGCTGTACAGCAGAAAATCAAGAGGAAAAGGGCAAAATCCCCACCCTCAGAGGACGCCATACTAATGGAAGAAGAAACACCTGAGGAAACAAAACCGGAAGAAGCAGAGAACGCCAAGACTTCTCCGGCAAAAACCAAAATCCCGCCAATAGTAATAGATGACGGGGGCGATTGGACAGTAGTGCGAAAAAATATCAAAAGCGCAAACATCGCCTTCTCAAAGGCAAAAGCTGCAGGGAGCAGATTACAGATTTACCCCGAAACGGCCAAAGACCACCGGGCCTTAACTAAACATCTGAAGGAAGCCAACAAACCGTATCACACGTATCAACTTCCCGAGGACAGGAAAGTCCATGCTGTTATCCGAAGACTACACATGGACACCCCCCTAAGAGAAATCGTTGAAGAACTCAGCGAAATCGGACTCAAAGAAATTGAGGTAACACGTATGACCTCCAGGGTGACCAAGAAGCCAATGCCTCTGTTTCTCGTCAAGGCAGCAGACAAGAGGATAATGGAGATTAAAGTTCTCCTAGATAGACAGATTAAAGTTGAGCCGAAGAAAAAAGACCAGACGGTCAAGCAGTGCTTCAAATGCCAGCAATTTGGGCACACCCAGTCCTTATGCACGCATCCGGACAGATGTGTTAAATGCGCTGGTCAACACAGGGCCAGTGCTTGCAAACTGCCAGCAAATGAAGACGGCACTAAAAATGCCACCTGTGCTAATTGCGGCCAAAGTGGGCACCCTGCCAGCTACAGGGGGTGCCCCAGGTTCCCCAGTCCCAGAAAGACACCTGTCGCCCCATGGGCAAACTTCAAGCCAGGGCCAAAACCACCCAAAGAAGATGACAAAACAACTAAGGACAAGGCCCCAACACAAGCAAAGCCAAATACAGCTAAGGGCGAGACTTCCAGTCCCCCTTGGATTTACAAGCTGCCATCCTGCAGGCAGTTACAGGAATGATGCCATCAATTGTTGAGAATATAATCCCAACAATTACAAAAGCTGTGGAGGAACAGCTTCGCAGACTTAAATAAAAATGCCAGCAAAACAACAAAACGAGGAGTTAAAATTAATTTCCTGGAATACCTGCGGAATAAGGGCCAGGAAAACAGATGTCATGGAGCTTCTGGAGGAACACCACCCAGATGTCGTAGCAATCCAAGAGACGAAACTCAGACCTGAGACTAGAATTTCCTTCCCGGGGTATCATATGTACAGATATGACCCCCCCGGCAACCCAGCTGCGGGAGGAGTAGCTCAACTAGTCCGGAGAGGCGTCCCACATTCCTTCCTGGGGTGAGGGTGTGGAACTAGACGCCATTTCCATCGAGGTCCAAACACGGCGAAGTAATGTCAAGATTACTTCCGCATATCGTGCTCCCAGACAAGAACTACTAGGAGAAGACATCGAGCATCTAGCCTCAGGACACTCCCCAAAAATCATTATAGGAGACTTCAACTGCAAATCAGAAGAATGGCATTGCTCCTATACGAACAACGATGGTCGCAAACTATCCAGACTCTGCGAAGACCACAGGCTCGCCATAATAGGACCCGAGCAACCTACCCACCTCCCCCGTGCGCATGGGAGACCCTCAGTCCTAGACATTGCACTCCTGAAAAACATCAGGGAGGAGCTGGACATAAACACTCTGGAGGAAGGAACCTCAGATCACAACCCAGTACTCCTACAACTGGGTGTGAACCTCAACAGAGTAAACCACCGCACCAAGAAGACAACCGACTGGAAGGCCTATCAAAGGCGTCTGAAAACCGTAATCGAAATCCCTGAGATCCGCGCTCCTCAGGGACTAGAGGAGGCCGTAAGACGTCTAGAGTCAGCCATCCTGAATGCCTTCCATGAAAACACAGTAGTGGAGGACATAAGCAGGCACCGGCATACAGAGGACCTCCCGGAACCTCTAAAAGCTGAGGTCCGGACAAATAGACGACTCCGAAGGGTCTACGCCAGGACCCGAGAGGAAGAAGACAGGATTGAACTAAATCGCCACTCCCAATTCCTCAGGGACAGTCTCAAGGAATACCGGGATAACAAGTGGAGTGAAAAAGTGAAATCCCTGGATACAACTCACCAGACTGCATGGCAAATGCAGCGTGCCTTAAGGTCTGACAAACGACCCTTACCACCTCTTCAAAGTGTAAACGGCCCTCTCTACTCAGATCAAGACAAAGCTGAGATCCTTGCTGATGCCATTGTTCAACAAGGTCAGTTAAACCATCACCCCAACGAAGACGACGAACACATAGAAGAAGTCAACGAGATTGTAAGGGATCTGGACGCACAGGTTCTACCTCAATACAATCCAACTCCTGTCTCCTCCGGAGAAGTCAGAGACATAATAAAAAGGCTAAAGGTGAAAAAAGCCCCTGGAGCCGACGGCATTACGAACAAGATGCTGAAGTACCTTCCAAGAAAAGGCTACAGTGCTATGACCAACATCATCAACACCATATTGAGGACATGCCACTTCCCCAGCATGTGGAAAAAGGCGGAGGTCATAGTCCTGGAAAAACCAGGCAAGGACCGCACCCTACCACAAAACTACAGGCCCATAAGTTTACTCCCTGCACTAGGCAAAGTAGCTGAGCGAGCCATAGCTAGAAGACTAAAAGATGAGACCCACGAGCTAGACGCCATTCCAGACGAACAATTCGGCTTCAGGGCTGGGCACTCATCTGAACAACAAGTCCTCAGAACTACTGAATACATCACAAAAGGATTCAACAACAGAGAAGCCACAGGAGCAGTCTTCCTAGACATCGAGAGGGCCTTCGACAGGATGTGGCACCAAGGACTGGTGTACAAAATGTCTGTGGCCGGATACGAGAGAAGAAGCATTAAAATAATACGCAGCTACCTAAGAGACAGGACATTCTCCGTCAAAGTGAATGATACCCACTCTGAGCAAAGAGGACTGGTAGCAGGAGTCCCACAAGGATCAGTACTAGGACCCTTGCTCTACTCCATCTTCTCCCATGATGTCCCGATAGGAGACGAGGGCATAACAGCGCTCTACGCAGACGACACCGCCATCTTACACAAAAGCAGAAGCACCCGCATCCTGGGAAGACGACTGCAAGAGGACATAAATGACCTTAATGACTGGTGCATTAAGTGGAAAGTCAAGATCAACCCCCAGAAGACGCAAGCCATACTTTTTCAACGAAGGAGACTGACTGCCAGAGCCAGAATCCGAGTTGGAGAAGTGGAGATTCCATGGTCCAACGAGGTCAAATACTTAGGTATGACCATGGACAAACGACTGACTTGGACCAAACACATCAACGCAGCGAGGACCAAAGCCAGACAGGCAATGAATAAGCTCTATCCATTGCTCTGCCGAAAGAGCGAAATGGCAATCAAGACGAAGCTGCTACTCATCAAAACAGTAGCAAGGAGCCAACTAACGTACGGCTCCACAGCTTACGGCTATGCGTCAAAAACAAACCTTCTAAAAATCAAGAGGACAGAAAACAAACTGATAAGGATGGCGGCAAATGCCCCGTGGTTCATCAGGAATGAGGACTTGCAGAGAGATCTTCAATGGACACAAATTGAAGACTTTATGCAATAAAAGGCTACCCAAGCCTTCAGAGCAGCCGAAAACCATCACAATGAAAATCTACGAGACCTGGTGAATTACGATCCACTAGCTCCAAACCACAACAATAGGACCAAATACAGAAGACCTAGACACGGACTTCTGCGTTAAAAAGTGCTTGAGGATGGATGCAAGTGAATCAAAACTTCTGAGCCTCCGTGCTCCTCAGAAGCTAGATCTCACTTGCAAAATCTTAAGCAACTCATGTGGCCAATAGAAATCACAAGAAGAGGACTCCCAGGTACCTCAGCTGGCTCCGGCGTGAGCTGCAGCTGAACCTGAGGTAAAAGAAGAGGATACCAGGTACCTCAACTGGCTCCGGCGCGAGCTGCAGTTGAACCTGAGGTAAAAGAACACCCCTCCTCAGCTCCTCACTGCAAGGACACGGAACAGCAGTGACACTGAGGGCCCAGAAGAGGACACACCAAGAAGACCAACACACGGATGGACGGAGGAACCTGACATCGGCAAACTGGAAGGCCCAGTGAGACGCTGACAGTGGCAACCGGACAGACGGGAGGACGGATCAACAAGAGTAACTTCAACAGGTAAGATGACTACATTACTAATGATATTTTCCTTTTCAGATATACAGTAACGAGAGGCGGCACAAAACACCGTGCCAAAGAGGCAACTCATCCCCCCAGAGGACCATGTCTTTTAGAGGGTCATCCCCGGAAGGACGGCATCAACCCCATCGAAGGACCCTTGGGCTTGCCCAATGACGGTCCATCTGATGGGGGCCCGGTGGGGTTTAGTGGGTATGGCAAGCTGTCAAGTGTAACAACCTGACAGTAATGCGAGTCCCACACTGTCTCCATCCCAACCGGGATGGAGTCGTGCGTAAAAGCATTCCCCATCGACACAAAAAAAAAAAAAAAAATTCGAGCTCATTCAGTGTTCAGACATCACTTGGCATCGACACAGAGCAGACGTGTAGCTAAATAGAGAAAGTGCGACATGAATAAATCTTGTGAGATTTCGAGTTATTGTTATTACATACAGCTGGTAAGTGACTTTTATTTTTTCCAAGTCTTAAGCAAAGTAGAAGTAGAATAAACATTTTGCAACGATTCTTGGATCTTAGAGCTTACTGAAGGCCGAGCGCTGTTTAGGTATACCCTAAGCGAGTCGGTTCTCTGATCCTAGTTTTTCGTTTTTTTATATAAATAGACAGGATCTTTGAGTTTATTGAAGGCTGCGCGCTGCTGTGGTACACCCATAGCGAATAGGCTCATTGATACCTCTTAGATACTAATATTAGATTAGAAGTGAGTGACAGTGCGCGGGTGTCAGTGTGTTTCTGCGAACCAGTGTCGCGACGATGAAGACGCCAAAAGCAAGTAGAAACCCCAAGCCCCCACTTAAGGAGTCAAATACCGAGCTCAAAAGGCTCAAAAAACAAAACAAGCTTCTAGCGGAACAGCTAGAGATGCTCAGGGCTGAACTAACAGCCCTGAAAAACGCTCAAGAAAAAAGGGCCGAGGAACAAGCTTCCCCCCTAGTGCGATAAAAAAGAGAAAAAGAGCGCTAAAATCACCAGAAAGTAATTTAGACGTTAAAACCGAGACTCCTCAGGGGGCTACGGAGGCCACTGAGGCTACTATTGAAGACATGGACACGGCCCCCCAACCTATGCCGAGAAGACCAAAAAAGTGCCACCTGTGGTACTTGACGGTGCAGAGGATTGGATCCTTGTAAACCGAAAGATAAAACTCAAAAACATATGCTTAGAGAAGGCAAAAATTGTGGGTAACACCACAAAAATGTTTCCTAAGACGGCAGAGGATTATGGGATGCTAACAAAGCATTTAGATGGTAAAAAACCCAAAACAAACGCATATACGAGATTAACAGACTCCACGACCTCTTGGTCAAAGTGGAGCTCAAGAAAAAGAGCAAAGAGCCGCAACAATGCTATCGCTGCCAGCGATACGGGCACACTCAGTGGAAGTGCACCTTCCAGGAGCGATGTGTCAAATGTGCCGGGGGGCACAGATCAGCGGCATGTCCTCAAGTCTATCGACAAAGAGGCCAGAAACGCGAAGTGCGTACTGTGCGGGGAAACAGGGCACCCTGCATCCTACCGGGGATGCACGAAGTGCCCTAAAAAGAGCTCGCACACACCCACAACCAACACAAACACAAACAAAAAACCCGCCGCTCCTCAAAAGAGGAGAGAGAGATGAGGGGGCCAGACAGCCTGCAGCTGCCAGTTCCCCCAAAGAAATGACAATGGAAATCTTCCAAAAAGCCATGAAGGATATGGCAGAGAGTCTCATGAGCGAGACAAGGAAACTGATTGAGGCAGCCCTAAAACCTAGAAATGGCAGGAATTAATCCCACAATCCCAAATACGCTAAAGATAGTGTCGTGGAACGTCAACGGCATAAGAGCACGAAAAATGGAGATTATGCATCTAATCTCTGAACAGACCCCTGATATTCTGGCACTGCAGGAAACCAGAATTAACAGGGCAGACAGGTTCTCTATCCCCTGATATGAAACCTATAGATACGACAAAGTCGGAAACATTGGCGGAGGGGTAGCGATCCTTGTAAAAAGGACTATCCCGCACGCATACATTGGGATTGAAGATGTCGAAATAGAAGCCATATCCATTGAACTGTCCACCACCAGAGGGAAGATTAAAATCTCCTCTGCATATAGGCCCCCCAGAGGGGACCTACTACAGGAAGACGTAGATGATTTGCTAAGTGACAGAAACCCCCGGGTTATTATAGGTGACCTGAATCAGGAAACAGACTAACTGGAGGAATTATCAGGATAAAGTCCAGGAAAAAATAGAAATAGCAGCCATTAATAACCCTCAGGAACTCGAAAGAGCAGTAGAGACTCTAGAGAACAAAATACTGGAAGCTTTTCACGAAAGCACAGTAATTATGAACACTCCTCACGTTCAGCCGGGGAGTGACCTCCCTCGCGAGCTGAGACTACTCATAAGAGAGAATAGAAGGCTTAAACGTGCCTACGGGAGGAGACATCTCGAGCAGGATAGAATAGCCCTAAACAGGCACTCAACTAGGTTGAGAGATGCACTAAGGGTACACAGAGACAGATTGTGGTCCAATAAACTATGAGAATTAGACACTAAGGATAATACTGCATAGCAAATGCAGAAAAGGCTAAGGTCTGAAAACAAACCAATGCCTCCCCTGCACGGGGCAGGAGGAATGACTTACACAGACCAGGATAAAGCAGAGCTTTAGCAGACACTCTCGAACGAGAGTGTCGGCTAAACCAACATCCGCTCGAAGATGACCAACATGAAATAGAAATAATTAATGGCTGCAGAAGACTATACAAAACAGAAACCCCTGCCATGGTGGAGCACTCGGCTACACCGCAGGAGGTTGAAAATGTCATAAAATGTCTGAAGAAGCGCAAAGCTCCAGGCAAAGATGGCATAACCAATCAAATGATAAAGCAACTTCCTAGAAAAGGAATTGCTGCACTAACTAGCATAACGAACGCAGTCATGAGACTCGATTACTTCCCCAACAGGTGGAAACATGCTGAAGTATTGATGATTGGTAAACCTGGGAAAGACCAAACTTTCCCACAGAACTACCGTCCGATAAGTTTGCTGCCCGCACTCAGTAAAATCGTCGAAAGAGTCCTGAACATCAGGCTCGAAGACGAAACAGACGCCCTAGATATAATCCCTAAGGAGCAATTCGGCTTCAGAAGCGGCCACTCAACAGAATTGCAGGTTCTGAGAATAGTTGAAACCGTCACCAGCGGTTTCAACTTGAAAGAAGCTACTGGCACGGTCTTCCTAGAGGTAGCGAAAGATTTTGACCGAGTATGACACAAAGGACTTGTGTAGAAAATGCAGGCTTTGCAACAAAGACATGCAAACTGATTGCCCTCCATCTGGATGATAGATCGGCAAACGTCAGAGTCAAACTCTCCAAATTGATACCAAGAAGACTAGAAGCAGGAGTGCCTCAGGGATCTGTGTTAGGACCGCACTTATATAACGTGTATACACATGACATCCCCAAGACACAACACTTCTATAGCCCTATACGCCGACGACTCTGCTATAGCGGCAAAGCATAGAAATGCAGGTATCATTTGTAGGAGACTACAGGAAGAAATGGATCTGATAAGTGACTGGTGTATCACTTGGAAGATCAAAATAAATGCACAAAAAAGCCAGGCCATCCTCTTCCAAAAGAGGAGGATGATACCCCCAGAGGCTATAAGCATTGACGGAGATGACATCCCATGGACTAACACGATTAAATATCTAGGGCTGATTATGGATAAGGGGTTAACATGGAAACTCCATATAGAGGCAACAAGAGCAAAGACAAACAGGGCTATGGCCAGGCTATACCCTCTCTTGAACCTAGGAAGACCCATGGCTCTTCGTACAAAGCTGAACATGATAAAAATGATTGCAAGATCACAGTTGACATGGTGCAGTAGCGTGGGCGTATGCAGCGCCCACCTACATAAACCAACTGGCAGCTACAGAAAATAAGTACATAAGGACTGCGGTAAACGCACCTTGGTACGTAAGAAATGCCCAGATCCAGAGGGACATGGACTGGGAGCCTCTCCAGACAGCAATCAGGAAGAAAGCCACGAAAGGTATAGAGCGGGCAGCAGCACACCCATTCGAAGAACTCAGGATGCTAGTGGACTACGACCCCCAGGAGGAGCGGTGGGTACACCGGGTATACCACCGTAGGCCCCGCGATCACACACCGTTACACTGATAACACACACAGTTCTCTTCGTTTGTCAGACACTCTCCTATATTGACGCGACAATATAGAAGAGGTGCGATGTGAGTACACATATCCGGATGTGTACGAGCTGACATACCTAAGATAGTGATGACTTATGGTTTATTTAGGCCCTAGGCCCGTTAAACCGGTAGTACCTATCATCGAGAGGCGGCTTCCCAGGAGGGAAGTCGGGTGGATGGTGGGTCCTCTGGACCATTGGGCCCTTCGCGAGTGTTCAGATCTCGTGGAATAAAGATCCATAAAGGTGCCCTGTGCAATCGAAGGCGAAACGTCGTATAGTAATTCCAATTTGACCCGGTCTAATCTCAAGAACCGTTATTTCTCAATTGTTGTATGTTTAACGAAGGATCTTGATCATCTTAACTATTACTTTGTTCATTTATTTCACATAGCCAAAGTAGCTAAATCACTATGCAATTAATTAAACTGAAAGCAGAAAAGCCGTTAACTTTGCTTAAACGTTTTTGTATTTATTTATGTACGCGAACAAGTAGTAGTTACTTGGAAGTTTAATAAATCAATACTCATTACTCACTAGCGATATGTTTGTGAAAATATAAATTTTCAGTATAAATACTATTTATACACTATGTTGTATAAGCATCCTGTTGATTTAATGCAGAACGTAACCATAAAAATTTACGAACTTTTCCTGTGTCTATTTTAGATAGCTTTTTTAAAACGAATCGATATTTCTCATAATCGCTTCAAAAAAACCCTAAAAAGCAAAGTTGAGATGATTTAAATTATCTGATTAAAATATTTGATTAAAATCACTATTATAACCAAATGATTTTTAAATCACGAATTTTTAAAATTATCCGCAAAAACTACCCTGTTTATTGATTAAATGTCTATTTACTTTATGCTTTCAATAAAATCAAACATAAATATAGCATCTTTCAAATAAACTATTATACGTAGAAAGTTTAAAACAACTAACTAAAAAATTACATAAGTTCAAAAAACCTAAATGCTTAATGTAACACTACATAATATTAAATATAAAAATAAGTATACCTTCAAACAGAATAATTAAGTAATACATTTTTTAAAGAGAAATACTAATTTACAGGCCTTTTCATTGTCAGGTTTATTTTTAATGTCAGAATGAACATAAGTAGAAAAGAGTCGGAAGAACATTTAAGGGGAGATTTTACCCCTCAAAATATGAAAAAAAAATTCATATAAAGATGGGTCCGAAAAAGATCTGTTTTCGTTGTATGGGGCGTTCCAAGTTTTCCATATTTAATAGTTTATTTCACATTTATCGCAAACCCGTTGAGATATTGAGATGAGTTTTGGTTTTCTAAAACACTTTAATCAGTGGAGTTCGTGCTGGCAAGTCTTTATGTTTAGCGAAAAAAACTGTAAGCCACTGATTTTTTGAAAAATTAATACCACTTTCTTAAGCCAGATTAATTCTGCTTAAAAGGTGCCCTTTCCTTTTACCTACTTTTTCGTACTGACGCATTATTTTCGAAATAAAAATTATTTTATTAATCAATACAATAATAAGCCAGCCACAGATTGATTTATTTTAATTTTATTGTTTTATTTTTACCAATTTAACAGTTTATTAAATTGAATAGAAAAACAGTGTAATAAATTAAATGTTGCAAATGGCTTTAATACATGCTTCGCATAATTCTTCTGAGTCTATGGAATATTTGAGGTCTTTGGCGTATTGTTTCACAAGAATTGGTAAAGCGTTCCACTAATGTCGCTTCATTATCTATGGGAATAGAATACACCAGTTATTTTAGGTGCCACGAGAGAAAAAAATCGCACGGATCTAAGTCAGGTGGTCGGGGTGGCCAAGAAATAGGCTCGCACCGACCAATCCAATTTCCTTAGAATGTAACGATTAAACAATCTCTTACAATGCGACTAAAATGAGCAGGCGCTCCTTCGTGCATACACCATAAATGTTGCCTAATATTAAGAGGGTTAACTTCTAGTAGGTTAGGTAAATTCTCCTGTAAAAAACGCAGCTATGTTTGACCGTCTAATCTTCTGAGTAAAATAAAGAGTTCAACCTAATAATTTTTAACTGTTTCTGCCCACTGATTCATTGAAAACCGCTGCTGATGTCACGACTGATGAATAATGTAGTAATGTTCATTGTGGAAATTAAAAGTTCCATTACTGGTACTTATACTTTTTTCAGGATTTTATTCAACCACTCTTAAAACATTTTCCTCATTTTCTATTATCTATCAAACCTCTATGAACGGTTACAAAGGTGTCTGCACAAGGTAACTGAGGGTCAGGAAATGCATCTTCATAGAGACGCCTTGCTTCGTACGAATTTTCATTTGCTTTCCCATACTTAAAATGAAGGAACCAACTTATCACTATATCACACTTAATACTTGCACAAAATTTGAAATTTATCTAATAAGTAGTTTCTTTTGCAAAATTTGATGTAAACTGGATAATTAGTTTTTTTACCAATAATTTTTTTAACGTTTCACTAGGCCACCATCTTGTTCCGGCATATTGGATTTTTACCAAAATATTACCAGGTCGTCCCCATATAAGCCTTTTTGTTCCGCCATCTTCGATTCGTACTAGTTTAATTCCTATATAGTACTGGATTTTTGTGCAAAATTTGAGATAAATTGCACTACGCCGCCATTTTGTTTTGCCATATTGGATTTTTATCAAAATGTCACCAGGTCATCCCCATATGACTCTTAACTGTTGACCAAAATTTTAGGTTAATCGGGTAAGTAGTTTTTTAGCTATGCCGCGAACAGACAGACCGACAGACAGACGGAATCGAAAAAGCCTGATCTCCTAAATATCCGCCAGCGTTATAGTTACTGCGTTACTGATTGAAAACCCTGGAGAGTTATTTCATCATCACCTAACTCACTTAACTGATATTTACACAAATGTTGCCAAATAATGACTTCTTTCCTGTCCCGACTAGCCATAATAATTGACTTTGCGACGAGACGTACGTCAACTTTCAGAGCAAAACTAATACACGAGTTTTAACAGAGTAGCAGGCGAGCTTGTTTTGATTTTAATGATTTTCCCGAAATCATCGAAAATCAAATGATTTCTCCCGAACCCTAGTGATTTCCGAAAACGCTGTATGTTTTTTCGGAATGAAACGCCCTACGAATTTCTGTATAGCGGCACTCTTCACGCTATAACTGTACCAAATACGGAAGTCCTATCCTCTCCCACCCCCCAGATCACCTCACTCCTCCAAGATAAAATATAAAAAACCGCATTAAATCATCAAATTGCATAAACATTCGATTCCCCAGACGAATGTAGGTGATTTTGGTTTCAAGCTTCTCGGGAATGCATAAGACCACTTAGCAGAAAATGTTGATTTTTTGCGTGTATCTATGAGTAGAAAAATATCATGCCCTCCCTGAATGCAGAATTTATGTTCTAGAACTTTCGTATGATACATTTTTTATTTGGGAAAGCCGTTTTCGAATCACAGGCGTTTGAAAGTGAGCATAACGTAGTTTTCAGTCGAAGTGGAAACATTTGTTCACCTTTGACTGCTGAGTCTGACCAAACTGGTGAAATTTCATGCTTAAAGAGATCAATCGAGAATGTAATACTCTTTAGTATCATTAAAAGTGCAAAACTGAAAAAAGTGCCAACATTTTGCGGTTTTTTGGCAGAATTCTAGTTCACCTCACAAACCATGGCAAATTTGGGATTCTTAAACTGAATAAGACCATTTCCAGCTTTTTACGAATTAATGGATGACACGACCCATTGTGGTCTAATTTTATTCGGCTATTTATTTATTATTGTATTTAGTAAATAAATAAATCACTAAACAGCTGAAGATATTTAAATTATAATATTTAGTCTTAAAATTAGTTATTGCATTTCCTAATTTCCATGTCATAATTAAGAGCAAATACCAATATTTTATATAGAGGCTTTAAATGATACCAAACAAAATCCTGACCTTTACATATTCAAGTAATTTAGAGAAAAAAATACTTTTTCTATCTAAATAAGTAAATTGAAAGGGGATATAAATCAAAGTCAAGCTCTATTAGCTTAAACTGCTTTTATATGTCTTTGCTCAGGGTGAGTTATAGAGAACAAATTTAGCACTAGGCAAAGCCTAACCCACGTAAAGGAAGCATTAGGGTATTTTTATTTCTGCTTTATCGGAAGTAAATGCACGGATCGGAGTTAATTTACGTTCTAATAAAAAAAATTACGGGAAAAGTTATGTGAAATTATTAAAAATAATTATTTGGTCTAAAAAAACTCTACCTTGTATATTCTATCTCATATTTAAAAGCTAAAGTTGTTAATCAGCGAATTTAATTCTAACTTAATCAGTTAATCAGATTACCAGTTATAAAATACTAAGTTTTGATAATTTATTGTTAAACCATACTATTGATAAGAATTTTCTAAATAAAAAAAGAAATAATTCAATTAGAAAAACAGGCTGTTCATAAATTATGTTTAATTAAATAAACAATCTATTTATTATAAAAACAAATTTACGTTTTTGACTTCCCTGCATTTTAAGAAATATCAATCTAGGGGATTCTCATTTGATTTTAGGGATTTTTATGATTACTCTTAGGGGGAAACATTCAAATGTTGGCGACACTGAGGATTGTAGCGACGACGCGGACTTTCCGTGTTGTCGATTGTCTCGAAGTAAACTAAACTCAGTTGACCGCAGTTCTTGGCTGGCCCTTGACTAGTACAGAACCAGTGCATACGTAGTGCCGATGAGTTTCGATTTTTCTGTGCTTCTCGGAGATCCGCGGCGCGTGAAACTCAAACAACTCAGAGTATCACAGTCTCCTCACTAGGGTCCAAGTGCGATAGTTCCTAGTTTTTTCGTGAATTTACTCTGCCAGTCTGAGCCAGTACCATATGGTAAAGGAAACCTAATGGTCATTTCGGCACGGGGGTAGAAGAGTTCCCAGAGAAATTTGAAAGAAGAGGTTATGCGCATCATGACCGAAAACACACCTGAAAGGAATTTGAAGCCTGATGCCTTAAACCAGATCAAACATAGATTGAAACTTAAGTATATATTTTTTTTAAACCGGGGTGATCGGATGTTTTTTAGCTCGCCATCCGAATATCCCACCGATAACTTCCAAACTGGAACAACATGAACAGTGACAGCAATCTAGCAGATTTTCTGGGCGTAGCGCTAACAGAACCTCACAAAGACGACTCAGTCGGCGTCGGCATTCGCAACATAATGTCAATAGTAATGTTAAATGACACTGGCGTAAGTTTTTGATATTATTTAGGTACATAATTAACAAGAAGTATAAAAGAAAAAATCATTGCCACAAATATTGTGAAATGTGGGAATTACTGACCATTTTTGCTATTTTTAGGAAAATTTTACTGAAAATTTCATACCTGTTAATTTTAGCCAAGCATTTTGATATGCCTCTATGACAACAACCTATTTTTTTTGTAAATCATCCTATTCATTAGCACCTAGCTGTGTGATTAATAAGTGGAAATCTCCCTATCTTGACAACTGTAATAAAAGCAGTGGTGTAAAATATTTTTGACAGATATTTATTTTCAACTTAAATATACAGGTACCTACATATTATTTATCGTCCACCTCGGTTATAACTTTTAAATGCTGTAGAAATTTCGCTTCCACCTCTTTTTTCCTTAATGGCGAACAAAGTAAGGAGTCGTTGATTTTTTTCACTAAATTTCTATGCTTCATGAAATTACTTCTAAAGTGATACTTTGGCGCCATTTTGTTCACTGAATGTATGGGTGTAATATAGAATAGTTTCATGGATAATGTTGTTCATGAGGCCAGAGTTGTTCACCAAATACGTTAAATACTTTAGAATTTTAATAAACTTGAATATGTTCAAATACTGTAAAAAATGAACAAATATTGTACGTATTGCAATTCATTTTATTATTAAGTATTTAATTAGTTCTGCTTCTAATGATACCCAGATGTCAACAAGACGATTAACTACAAGGACCTTGTCAGTCATCAACTGAAAATATGTTCGTATAAGCATGCTTTTTTGCTCAATGACCTGGTATAAATTTTACCAATATAAATTCTCTTACAGCTACCAATGAGATTGTCATGGTGTCTCTTATTCTAATTGTAGTTTTACTAATTGAACGTTTAATTGAATAAATACACTCATAGGAATTTGAAACGACTAAGACAAAATTTTAGCAATATTTGTAATACCATATTTCTGATTTCTTCAAGCGATTTAAATAAACTTTTTATTGTTTTAAAGGTTCATTATTACACTTTATTCTTGGGTAGGATGTTTGACATAAAACGCAATTAACGTCAATATACAGGGTGATTCAAACACACGTGTTTTTTATCCAGAATGTAACTAAATTTCTGAGTTAACCAGCAAGTCCCAAAATTTTGCTTAGCATGTGAAATTTTGCTTTAAAACATATTTATTAAAAATCTTTGCTAACTTATTCCGTTTTTAAATTATCAAGGTTTTTGTTCACGTCTCTATTTATGATACTACCATATTGGTGAAAAAGTGACACAACAATGTTTACCATGAAAACACGTTATTAACAAAATTAACCTTAACTAAAACACTATTCTTAAATTCGAAAGTAAAATAAAGAACTATAGACAAGCACCAGTATAGGTACTAGTATCGTGTAAGTCCTCCGCGAACTCTCCTGACATCTGGGCATATTTGATATAACATTGTCTATTAACTCTTGAGGAATTAAATGCCATTCTTCGGGAATTGTTTCAACCAATTCATCAATAATTCTAGGAGATATTGCTTGAGCATACAAAGGCGACTTTAAAATATCCCATATGTGTTCGATTGAATTACAATCCAGGGAGCCGGAGGCCCAAACCATTCTGTTATATTGATGATTTTCAAAAAATTCGTTAACTATTCCTGCCATATGTGTTCTAGCACTATTGTCTACGTAAATAAAATTGTTGCCCAATCTGTGAGCTACTTGTGGTATGTTATTTTCCAAAATCTCTAAATAACGAAATGCATTTACAGAGCCATTAATAAGAACTGTTAATTCTATTCTAAGGAACAGTTTTCTTCAAATTTCTCTCCTGTTCGACGCCATACACGAATCCGGTTGTCGTCAGGATGAAGTGCAACCTTTGATTCATCCGCAAATAAACAATGTGACCATTCGAGTAAATTCCAGTTAACATGTTCTTCGGCAAAAATCAAACGAGACCGTCTGTGTTCTCTTAATAACTGAGGATGCCTATAGGGCCGTCGGGAATTTAAATTAACTTCATGTAGCCGATTTTGGATGGGTTTTGTAGAAATGGTTACATTTTGTGTTACCTGGATGTAAGTTTTATTTTTTGTGGACGTAATAGTCCTCTCGGAAAGAACTTCACGCACAATGTGTCTGTCTGTCCTAGGGGTTGTTTTTTTCATAGCACCTTCTTCATGGTAATATTGCATTGAACCAGTATTTTGATATCTGCGCCATGCTCTTGATAAAGCACTTTGTTTAATATGCAACCTTTCAGCCACAATTCTTTGTGATAAGACACTTTCTAGCAAACCGATTGCTCGCATAAGTTCGTTTTTGACAATATTTGAAAGCGTTTTTAAGTAACAAAACCACAAAACAAAACCTTCAATAAACTATTGAACATTGTAGGTGACAAATGACAATCGATACGTTTTTGTTTCAAAGCCTTATACTTATTTTAAAAATTTACAACAGAAAAGCATACAATTATGTAGATGTTTAGAAAAATCTCTATGATTTAAAAACAGCACAAGTTAGCAAAGATTTTTAAAAAGCACGTTTCAAAGCAAACTTGGGGCTATTATTTGACATGATAAGCATAATTTTGGAATTTTCTGTTTAGCTCTGAAATGTAGTTAAATTTTGGATAAAAAACACGTCTGTTTGAATCACCCTGTATATTGACGTTAACTGTGTTTTATGTCAAACATTCTGGCCAAGAACAAAGTCTAAAAATGTACATTTAAAACAAAAAAAATTATTTAAATTGCTTGAAGGAATCAGAAAATATATTACAAAATTTTTGTCTGAGTCGTTTCAAATTTCCATGAGTGTATATTATTTTGATTTAAACCTTCTTATGTTTTTATATGTTTATTTATGTTTCTCATCAGTGCTAAAAGTAAATTCTTTTTTATATAAATGCTAAAAGTACATCACTTTTAATACCAAAAAAAATTATATTTTTACAGACTGAATTATTTTTTCTTCATACTGTCATCCCTATAATTATTGCCCTTCAGCCCGTAACAGCTAACTACGTCACTGATAGGAAAGTTTGAACATTTTTTGCAGGCAAACCTTTTACATTAAATTTAGAATACTTAAATCGACTATAAATTTATTTTGGAGAAGCCGCGTTCTGAGAAATATTGTGGACATATCTCTTGATAAATTCGGCAGGTGGTATTTGAATTAGTACTTGAATAAAGATTATTATACCTCGGTTGAGACGAAAAATACTGAGGTTTTATGACAGTCACGCATATTTCTTATTTATAAGCTAGAACTTTTCCAGTCGAGAAATTAGAACAAAGCGATACCTTAAATTTATCTAGTCAAGATCCATGAATCTTGTTTTCGGGAACCAAGTCACTAAAAAAAGATGATAAGTTCAAAGAACAAACAACTCTAGATTCGCGCGTTTAGAGCGCGTCTCTCTCGACTCCAACAAGTGTCCAAGGAACGTCGGCGTCGGAATTGCCTCGACCACAGCCAAGGCGTCGCGACATTAAACTGAGTCAGCATAACGCGGCGTTCGGATGCAGGAGATGCGGTGTCGTTTTTTTGGCATCGCGACGCCGCCGTTGTCGTGGACGCCTGTTGCGACGCATCGTGCAGCCAGTGCCTCCGAAGATGTTAGCAGTGTGTTGTGGCGAACAATGCACAATGGAAGAGAAATTTTTGGACGTATACTGATAGGTATCACTATACGTCCAAAGGGTTTTCAAGGGTTAAGCTTGAAATTCTTAATAAAATTAGAAACTAAAATAAAAATTTGCGGTTTTCATTTAAAAATTCAAAAATTGAGCCCTTTTCGGTTAAATGAGAACAGTGTGTCGCGTATATACTCTCAAAAAATTTCGAACCGATATTTTTAAAAAATCAGTAAATTTCCTTTACCCGAAACTTATCTCGATATAAATCTTTCCTTTTATTAGAAATAGTTAAGTGTAACCCAGTTTAGTTCAATACATAATAATTTAATAAAACATATATACAGTCTTCTTAAAAAAAAATTATTTGGCCGCCATTTTCTTCCGACATATTGGATTCCTATTAATACTTTACCAACTACTACCTATGCCACAATTCATTTTTAGGCATAATTTAAAATAAAATCAATCAGTAGTTTTAACATTGACATAAACCGCCGTTTTGTTACGTCATATTGAATTCGTACCAATTTATCCCTATATAACATGTAATTTTTCTACAAAATTTAAATTCAATTGAATAAGACTTTTTTACGCTGATGTTTTAAAAACTTTACTTGGCCGCCATTTTGTTTCGACGTCTTCAATTCGTACCAGAACTTTACCAGTTTATCTTTATATTGCACTTAATGCTTGCACAAAATTTTATGTTAATCTAATGAGTGATTTTTTTAAATATTTATTTAGGTCACCATTTTGTTTTGCTATATTGAATTCGTACCAAAATGTTAACAGTTCATTCTTATTTAACACTTGATTTTTGTGGAAAATTTGAGGCAAATTTTAGTAATAATTTTTAACGTTTCACTAGGCCGCCATCTTGTTCTGGCATATTGGATTTTTACCGAAATATTCCCAAATCAATCTCATGTGACCCTTAATCTTTGACAAAAATATGCCGCGAACTGACAAACAGGTAGGCAAGTAGATCGAGACGGACCAAGGAAATTGACAAAATTTTTTGGCTCTTAATGTTTGTGCAAAATTTGAGAAAAATTGGATAAACTGTTTTTTAGTAATAATTTTTTTAACGTTTCATTGGGCCCCCATTTTGTTTCGCCATATTGGATTTTTACCAAAATGTTACCAGGTCGTCCTCATACGAGCCTCAATTTTTGACCAAAATTTGAAGCAAATCGGGTAAGTAGTTTTTTAGCTATGCCGTGAACAGACAAACCGACGGAATTGAGAAAACATTTTGTTTTTAAGGAAATTTATTGGGATCTTGTAAACTATAAGAGATGCCACAATGATAAAAATTGTATCTTTTTTTCGTTTTTGAGATATTTTGAAAGAGCAACAAACTTTTCGAAAAAGTGTAGGGGAGATCGGGGTAAGAAGACGAAGCTAAGGGAAAATGAAAATATAAATCAAATACATTTATTTGAGGGTTAAATACATATTAGTACAAACATGTTTATGACTTAGTGTCAAATTTATCTCACCAAAAGTATGAAAATATAAATGGGTTTTCTACAAACAACAAAAAAAGGTAATTTTCGTCAACTTACCCCATGCTCTGGGTAAGTTGACGAACCTATTGGGGTAAGATGACTATCCACAAAGATCACAATTAAAACTGCCAAAACCCTCATAGTGCTCTATTTTCTGAAATTGTTGATTATTTTTTGTATGTTCAATTGTTTCTTTTCTTGTTTCAATTGTTTTTGTTTTTCTTTTTCTTGATTCTCTCTTTGTTTTTGTTCTAGTTGCAATTTGATGGGCGTGCTGCTTATAACAGAAGATGACATTTTCTTTCTAGGGTTTGAGGGCCGTTCAGCCATTGCAATTGGTCTAATATCCCAGATAGAAGGAAGGCAATCACTGGAAGTGCCGTCGCCTGTAAATAGTAGACGTTTATGAGACTTTATTTGAAGTTTCTTTGGAGCATCAAATGTTTCTTTTGATGTGTTCTGCTCTCGTGTAGTAACTGATTTTATATTTTGAGCCAACACACTCAAAGGAATTTGGTCCTCTTCATCAGTTGACGACGAATCTGCGCTTCCTACTGTCGACCTGGTATTGTTAACCATTGAAAGAGCACTGTTATCCTCAGATTGTTCAATACGTTTAGTTGTTTTAGAAGGTGCGAAATCACTGTCGTCAAAAATCAGCGGGTTAAATGGCTCAATGCCACAAGCTCTGAAGCCGTGTACAGCATTGTTTACATCGGCTGCCCTGCAGTAAGCCTCTCCAAACAAAGGTCCGATATTTTTATCAGTTATTGAAATTCCTGGATGATTGATTAAGAAAGAATCACACATTTGACTATAAAATGATTTGAAAGGGCCGAAAAAAGCGACGTCGAGAGGTAGTAGTCGGTGGGTCGTGTGGGGTGGAAATCCCACTAGCACAATTCCATTCTCTCTCTCTGTGCCCTACCATCAGAACTGGAAGGACAACCATTTAACAGTTCGGGTTTCATTCTGATTCAGCCAAATGTAAGAAATGGGGGTATATATGACCCGGCAGCATTCACTGCACAAACCAAAGTTGTATTTCGACCTCTCTCGGCTGTCACTATTTTAACAACCCGTCGCTGGCCTTTTGGAGTGATAACTTTGGGTAACTTCATTGGTACAGTTGAAAGTCCGGATTCATCCGTATTATAGATACGGTCTACTTTAAAATTGTATTTGACTTTATCTTCTTTCAAAATTGAAAAAAAAATTTCGACAGCGATCTTGTTGAATCCGCGTAGCCATGCAATTGAAGTGGCCTCAGGATTCCTCAGACTCAGGCTGTTACGTGTATTAAAAGTTTTGAACCAATCAGTTCCGGCTACTTTTGTTTCTCTGTTGAACCTGTGTTCTATATGATTTGCTTCTGCATATTGATGTGCAAGTTTTCGAACTTGCATTTAAGTTAACCCAAGACCTCGTTGATTACATTCTGTTAGGTAGCTAACAAATTCTTTCGTCTGCTTAGCATTGAAGGTGTTTTTGAAGCGGCCCCCACCCTCCGGGAACTCTTTATTTTTATTTATTCCGTAAGTTATTGCTGCTGCGTTACAAGATAACGATCTCTCTCGTACCTCTTTCATAGCTGCTATAAGAGAGTCTTCATTCCACTCCATACGATTAGAATTACGCTTGTATACTCGCGGCATTCTGTAAAAGAAGTTACTTCAATATATTGTTTGCTTGGGTCAAGATCACGAATTCGTCATCTTACCTCAGTCATCTTACCCCCGTTGTATAAATTTATCCAATTTTAAGGTTAAAAGTAAACACAAACAAAAACATCAACGATTTTACTACTGGCAATAACTATTGGTATTAAAGAATTTCTTGTAACAAATTAGGTTTACTGACTTACTTACTTATTAAATTCACGAAAATATTACAAACGATACCATCAAAACAGCTGTTTACCTATTACTGATACGGTAGCGACCCGGCCGGACGAGTGGGCATTTATTTTAATACGAGACATCGGTACCTAGATGGCGCCAGTAGTAGCGCTGTGAAAATTAATTCGGTTATTTAAATATACAAGTTCGTCATCTTACCCCGTTCGTCATCTTACCCCGATCTCCCCTAACTTTTTTTAATTTGACATATTTTTTAAATTTGTGCGCGCGACACCTCTGCATTCAGTTTTTGATTCTGACTTTTCGGTTTTGAGATACCATCATCACCTTATTTATTGTTCTTATGGACGCTATTTTGTTTTTAGCACACTTAAAAAAAAGGTTCTTTTGCTTTCTTGTGATATGCAAGACTTCATAGAAAAGCCTTATTTTCATGTCATACAAAAATAATTATTTTTATAAAAGACCACTCCCGGCTATTGATTAAACAAATAATGGGCTTTCAGAATCTTTTTAATTTTTAAAAATCGGTCTCCTAAAACTAATTTTTTGAGCAGTTTATAATAGGTCTGAAAATTTACTTGCAACATGGCAACACTGTCCGCTTATGTCGAATTTGATATTTAACATTTGACAATTCCTTTCTATATATGAAATATATAGAAAAATAAAAAAAAATGTTAAAAGTTATATAATATATATTTTGGAATCGAAACGAGACCCTTAAAAACTCAAGGATGGTTGACGAAAGTGAACAATTATCATAAAGTCTATAGAAAACTTACCCTAGACATTTATCCCTTTGTCAACTCGTTCCAGAAGGATATAGTTTTATACACAATAATATCAATGTCGGGTTTAGAAAGGTAAATAATCTCAGTTCTTGAAAAGCACCTGCTAAAACGAATTCCTACACTTTCCGAATACATCTTAGAATAGTTTAATAGTACCTAGTACCAGTGGCGGCTCGTGAGTATATTGAAGGGTGAGGCTACATGAGGTTAATTTTGTTTAAATGTGAATAAATTCCACGTCACCCATGAGGTATTATTCTGCGACGCGTTGACCTTTTTTTTTTAATGGAGGTCATCGCCAATAGCCCTACTAAACCATTAAAAACTAAAAAAATAAACTCTAAAAAAGTAAATAAAAAGTAAACAAAACAAGTAAAATATGTACACCTATCACTAAAATATAGCGGTGATTGCGATAATAAAAACATAATTTAGTTTATTAAAACTTAAAATAAATAGTTGTATGAAATAAGATAAAAAAACTACTTTTTGTACATTAAATCTATGCGTCTGTCTTTTAAGGTTGCAAATTTATCTATAATTTGGTCGTAAAAGTTTTGGTCTTCACTATGTTCTGACAGTAATTCCTGCTCTATTGACATCATTGCTAAACCCAAAAGCCTGTGTCATTGTGTTTCTTAGGTAGGTTTTGATCCGTTTAAGACATGAAAAATTTCGTTCGGCCGATACACTTGTTGCGGGAATAGTTAAAACCAAATTAAAAAGCTTATATGCTTCCGCAAAAATTGCTTTAAAATCTTTAAATAACAAAGCTAGACTTTTTTCGACATCTAAATTTGAAAATTGTTCATCCCTATACAATACAGAAAGCTCATTCTTGTTTGGATAATTTTTTAATAAATTATTTAATAAGTCGTCTGGAAAGCATTTAACATATTCCGAATATTTTGTGCAATCGACTAAAGCAAAGAAATTTAAATTATTTAAATTTTCAAACCGCGTCCCTAATTGAAGAATTATACAATCTATTATTTCGAAATATAATATTTTATATTTAGTAAAAATATCAAAGTCGCTAGAACATTGCCCTCGACGTGTGTTAGTTGGCCTAATAGTGGCTTTTTAGCAATATTGAAAAGTTCTTTAAAATGGTCCTCGTTTCTAAATTCAATAATTCGTTGCTTGGCAAGGTTTATTTGCGAAATGCAGTAATTTATATCTAAATGCTTTAACTGTAATATTTGAAACATTACATCAGTGCAACTAAAAGTTTGTTTATAAATATGTGTTAAAAGGCAAAATTCGAAATCATTAAAATGCTTTAGAAATCCTTTTGCACCATTAATAGATTCTGTTCCAGAACTTAAGTCATTAATAATAGTTTCAAATACTATAGTTAAATTGTCTCATTCATTAGCCACTAAGTTTAAAATTTTAGACCGTGTATACCATCGCGTTTCTACAGCTCGCGGAATTCTTTTACCTACTATCTGATTAAGCACGAAAGACCGTTTTGGTGATTGGTGGAAATAATTTGGTATTCCTAATAAAGTGGCAAAAAATATACGACTTTGGGTAATCAGTTTTGTTCCCTGTTGTAAAACTAGATTTAATCTGTGGACGCAACAATGAGTAAACATAGCTAAAGGAGCAATAGATCTAACTTTTGTTTGAAGCCCATTTATTTCACCTGCCATAAGGCTCTAAGCTGTTTTGTATTAAATGAAAAAGGCTCTCTGCTGTTCTATTATCGCTAACGTCAAAAAATCCTAAAAATCTTTCTTTTAAAGATCCGTTGGTCACATACCTAACTGTTATCGAACACTGTGATTTTTCTGTTATATCAGTACTATCATCCGCAATTACGCCAAAAAAACAACAATCGGTGTCATTGATTTCTTTTTTTATATATTCTTGAATATAGTCATGTATGCAACCAATTAGTTCATTTTGTATAGTCTTAGATTGTCCCGTAAAAATATTACTAAATTTAGCACAATGTTCAGTAAGTTCGGCATTTCTTTTTATTAAGCATGCAAATATTTCCTTAAAATTGCCACGGTTAAAAGAATCTGTTGTTTCATTATGACCTCGAAATGCCAAGTCCTGTTTACCCAAAGTAATAGTAACATCAATTAAATAATTTAATAATAAACGGTTTTTTTCGAACATTTTCATTATAAACAATTTTATTAAGACTTGCATTTTCTTGTAGTGCATCCGCAATAGTCGCCCTGTTTTGCTCCAGTCTTTAAGTGCTACCGAATTTTTAATATGCTCTCTTGAACTTTCATGCGATTTTACTGCTCGTGAAAAATTTTTTAAATCCGAATATCCGCCCCCTGAACTCCAATTATTTTTGACGCAACCTAATAAAATACAAGGCCAACAATATAAGCTTTCTTTATAAATACTTCCGCATAGCCACCTATAAGTTTCGTACCAAGATATTTGAAAAGTTCTTGAATATTTTTTACCTTGCCTCTTATCGTTAAATATTGCTAAAATTTTCGGCGTCGGACGGCTACCTAATATCTGTTTCTTTTCAGTTTCGCCTCTTCTTAAAAAGGGCGTTTCAATTATGAAGCAATAATGTCGTGAATAGGATTCATTTCAAAAGCAAATACAAAAAATGGAACATTCCAACTTACCAAATTAAACAAAACAAAAACTTACTCACGCGTATTTATTCACCTTAAAAGACAGAACGCCCTCAATCAGCGATTATCGCAATCTATTTCCTATTTCTTTCTCAGCCGCACGCACCACGTAAAAAGAAGCCGTTAGAATATTTCGCTAGTCATGTGATTTAAATAACCAATAAAAGCATATCCAAGCTACAGATTTATCGCCTCAAGAATGCAACAGAAAACGCGTGCATCGGCAATCGCCATCCCGCTCTGTCGTAATCAGGTGACTCGCCGGCATCGGCACCGGCCGTTGATAAATAGGTCAGAAGTCGAAACTTTCCAAGCTAAAATTATTTTGCCTCATTCGAGAGCACTTTCTTTAGGAATGGGTTTGCAAGGATTTCACGGTCGGTTTTTTGATGTGGTCAGAATTTATTTTCTAAAATATTTATTATGGGATTATATTTTGTTTTTTTTTTTAATGTTATTATGTTGTAAAACTGTTAAAAAGTATATTTCTAATTGATAATAGATAAAAAGTTATATAAAAAAATTCTCTTTTCCTTTATTTTGGGGGTGAGGCGCGGCCTCAGAGGCCTACCCTGACGAGCCGCCACTGCCTAGTACAACATACAACCTTTTATGAAACAGAAAGTCATTTGATATTTTTTTCATTTTCTGCGAATTGTATTTTAATTAAAAGAACAACACACACGCTTTCTGCAAGAGTCAAACACCCTACGAACCTACTTCTAAATAAATCTAAATGCAATATTTTATTTTGCCTTTTTTACAACTCGTGATAGCGAACGTCGTGCTTTACTTGTTTCAAAGCCACCTGAGGAATAAAAACACCTTGGAATATTTCTGTTTTTCATGCTACTCAGTGTTGCCAACAATTGAAAATATAATTCTACTAAAGCGAGCGCGGTAGCAAAATCTACCAGAATTCTATTATTTATTTACAGGGCTTTCGATATTTTCATTTCATTTTGTTCAATTTTTTTTTGGAAAAAACGTGAATAGAGACCAAGTGTAACATGTGAGATAAACTGGAAAACAAACCTTTTTTATGGAGACATTAAACGACATAATTTGTTCTCCAATAATCCAAAGGCCAAAAGGACAAAGTAATCGTCAAAAAACCCTCTCAGGTTCTACATATTTCTATTGGCATCCCTAGATGCCAAAAAATATGTTGATCAATAATTATGTCCGTCTGTCTGTCAGTTCGCGGTATAGGTTAAAAACTACTTTCCAACTTGACTTGAATTGGATTGGAATGAATTATTATTTTTAGTTGAGTAGATATGGTATGTAAATTAATATGTTCGATCTGGATTTAAAATTTTTTACAGATAAGAGGTGAAGAGATGAAAAATATTTATCCGTCACATTCTAAAACAATGTGAGATATATTAATCAATTAATACGGTGTTATACATTCATATTCATACACGAAGACTATTTAGGAGAATGCCAGCTTGACAAACAATTTAAAAATGTAACTTATTAAAACTGCTAAACCCCAAAGATGCCGAAAAAATCATCTATGCTTATGCAATATTATCAATTTAGATTTAGATTTATACTTTTTGACAACCCTTTGTACAAATGTATTTTATGGTAATATAAACTATTCTATTCTGTTATTATTACTATTAAAATTAATTCTATTCGAATTAATTATTATAATTAAAAAGGTTATTATAAATTTAGGTACTTAAAATAAAAATAAATCATAGGATCAAGTATATCTCTTTTTACATTTGTCCTTTGAAGTTGTTTTACATTATGTCTGTACCCTGTAACATTTCTATTATTTTATATTCATAGGTTTTAAAGTTTTTTGATAGTTTTAAGTAAACTTTACAGGTTTTCTCTCGGTATTTCGAACAAGCAAAAGGTTTATTTTTGCGTTGAAATCGATAATAAAGAAAATGTCTGTAAAAATATTTGTACACAGGCTAAAATTTTTATTAATATTACACGTGTAATAAAAATATGTTAGAAAGGGTTTTTAAAAGTATTCTTTTCGGATGCCTAAAAGCTTCAATTTTTTGCCGCATAAATTTACGTAATAGTCTGAGCCTAGTCGATATCTTTAAGATAAAAGCGGTGAAAATTATTTCAGAATGCTCTTTCGCAATATCAATTTTTGAGTCGTTACGATTTAAGAGTTACTGAGCATCGAAATGCTTTCAAAAATCGTTTACCTTCGAGTGAAGTGCAGAGGAGAGCGTTTTAGTCTTTATATGAAATTCTATTTATTCATTCTATCTTTCCTTCGGGTTTTTCTAATCATATTTTAGTGCAAATAATAGCGAATTGGAAATTCGAACCTCGAAGAGTAATTTGCTATAGGACAAGTGTTGATAGATTTTCATTCAGAAAAAAAATCCAAGTAGAGCTCAAATAATATTGCATAATGTAACTAAAATTTAAAGAAATGTTGCTTATATTTGTAAATGATATTGTGTTCACCCAGAATTAAAGGTTGAATATACTAAAAAATGCATATTGTAAAATATGATCGGTGGAGAAAGGTGTTTTGTATATTTCCAATTATACAGAATTGTCTCTTTTTTACTTCCCTCGTAAGTCGTAGAATTCCTAAAAAATCATCCTCGGAAATTATTTCAAATCTTTACCTTTCAGCAGGGGCGTGCGGTGAAATTTTAAGAAAGGGAAGCAATTTTTAGAAACTTACCTATTTGTAATGTAATTCGATTCTTCGATCGTTTTTTGCAAATTCGTCAATAACGCCATCATAAAAACGTCGATGCTCCGACATATTTTGTAGAAGTTTATTTTCGATGGACAACAGCGATGTATGTGAAAGTCTCTCCTGCCCCGTTGAAATCTCACGAAATTTTTTATACGTTTAAGTATTGAAAAATTGCGTTCTACTGATGAACTTTTGGTAGGTATTGTCAATACTAATTCCCACAATTTCGACACTTCGGTGTAGGCATCTTCCAGCTCCTTGTTTTTTAAAAATTGCATTAGTTCTTTAGCGTTAGTTTTTGCGCTAATGTCCTCAGTTTCGTAAATCACTTTTAGTTCAGATCTGTCGAAGAACTGGCCATAATGAAGAGAAAGAGATTTAAATGCATCTTCTGGAAAAGTTTTTCCTTTAAATGCATCAAAATTGCGGAGCTCGAGGAATTTACAATCATTTAAACCGTTAAATCTATAGTTTATTTGTTACTGAATTTGATCGATTATTTCATAAAAGGGGTATCTGTATTATGTTGGAACATCTCCCACCTTGTCTGTTCGAAGACGCTTTGTTGTGGCTCTACGTTTAACGTCATCGTTTTCTCCCAAAATAAATCAAAGTCATCTCTTTTTTGGCTTAACATGGACTTAAAATCATCCACTTTTTTTTAGGCAAAAAGCAATATCGTTTGTTTTAGTTTGTAATATATTAAAAACATTGTCCGAGAATGGAAATATTTCTGAAAATATATTCAACAAATAATTAAAATTAAAATCTCGTTTCAAACAGTTCAAAACCCCCTCGAACTATTTATTGCTTATATATAAATAGTTCAAGCAGTGATACAAGATTTTCAGATACTGTTAACCCAAGTCTTCCATTATAGTTCCACCTAGTAGGAGCTACTTTGGGCAATCGTTTGTGGACAATGGAATCCAAAGCTTGTGTACGTTTTGTTGACTTGAAAAAAAAAGCAGCCATGCCACTTAAAGTAACAAAAAATACTTTACACTCTTTAATGTGATTGATGGACTGAGATAAAACTAAATTTAATTAATAAACTTTAGCTTGCAGACCCTCTAATTGTCCTGCCATCACTGCAGCTCCATCATAGCTTTGAGCAACTAATTTTTTCTCTCCATTAATTTCTTTAGTAACATCTGCTGTACGATTTGTTTTAACGTAGCGCATTACTATAGATAATTGACTAAAATTAGTAATATCAGTTGTTTCGTCCAGAACAATAGCAATGAACCGCGCCTCGCCAATCTCCTGCTTAATTCTTTTTAGAATAATGGTTGCAACAGTGGAAATTAAATCATTCTGGATTCGATTCGACGTTCCGCGAAAAACGCTAGACTACTCTAAATGATTTTTTAAACAATCATCATATTTAGCCATTAAACTAATTAAATCTTGGAAATTTCCTCTATTTGAAGAAACCCTTGTTTCGTCGTGACCTCTAAATCCCAATTCGTGCTGTCCGAGAAAACAAACAACAAGTCTTCTTAATATTTGCCTATTTTTTCGACTAGTTCATTGTGTTGGCGGTGACTAATTTCCAACTGTTTATTAAGGGCGTGTTCAATTCTGGTTTTGCCGAGGACTTTTTCTTTCATGGTGGCCTGCAAATGCGCTTTGGACATAATGTGTCTTTTTACAGCTTTATGGAAATTGTTTAAATCGGAAAAACCAGTTTTATTCCAGAGACCTTTTTCATTTTCAAAAAGTAAACATGGCCAACAAAATAATTTACCTATATTTTCACACCCTGTTAGCCATTTAAATTGTTCGTATTGTTTTTCCGGATAAAAATGTCTAATACAGTTTTTCGTTTTTCATTTCATTCATTTAATCATAGTAGTCATGGACATTTTAACATCTTTATATAGATTTTAATAAGAATGAACTTACCCGTTTTATGCTACAATTTGTCACTTAATTACCCAACTTGAATCTTGCTTTTAACGAAGCAGAAGAAATGAATAGGTATATTGCTATATTTTTAAGGTATGAAATAAGTTATTAAACATTTTGTTTGGTAAATTAAAAATAGTAATCTTACTTTTAGAGAACCCGAGACATTCAATTAGAGATGCGAGGGAATAGGGGTATTTTGGAATTTGGAAAATCACTAACCAAAATTCAAAATACTTTAAAGAAATACAAATATCATACATATAAATTAATGCGTGTCCAGGAGCTTACTATAAATCGAAAACATTGAAGATTAAACTGCTGCCAACAAATGATTTTTCACAAAAATGAGGATGACGATTTTTTAAATAAAATCCTGTGAAGTGATAAGGCGACCTTTAAAACTGCCGGAATATATAATCGAAAAAATTCGCATTTGTGGGCACCTGAAAACCCAGACGCGTATATTTAAATTAAACGACAAGGTGATCCTAAGTCCCTTAATGTTTGGTGTGGTATGCTAAGAAATAAGGTGATTGGTCCCATTATTTTCGAAGGTGCTCTAAATGAGCATAGATGAGAATCTTTTGGAAAACGTACCGCTGCAAAGTTATTTTAATCTTATATGGCAGCTAGATGGGGCACCACCTCATAATGTCTCCCCTGTAAGGGAGTTTTTAGACAACCGCTATGATATGTAGATTGGCCGAAACGAAGTTATTTATTGGCCACCAGATTGCCCAGATTTAACTCCGTTAGATAATTTTTTATGGGGATGTTTAAAACGCGAGGTGTCTAAAGAAAGAAGCAGTTGGAAGATTTAAGAGGAAAGAATTAGTTTTATTTCAAATTCAATTAATAAATTGGAAAAAGATTATAGAAAATAATGGTGGTCATATCCAAAATTTATAAAATGTATAGTTTATTTGTTTAATAGTTGTTAATTGCTTTTCATTTTCAAGTTGCAAAAAAATAAAATTAAATAATTAAATAAAAATTGTTATATTATAAAATTAAATCTTAAATCCTAAAATATGTTTATTAAAATTTTATTAAGAATGGCTAACAGGGTAATAAAAATAAAATAATAGTCGTTTTTCCTTTTTCCAATCATTTCGTGCTCTCAATGCTAAATGATTATAGTTAAATTATAGTAAAAACGGCAGGACCGAGAGAAATGTTTGCGTGTTTTGTTTTATTTTTTCCATGCCTACCTAGATTAACACTTATTGCTTTCGTAGTTTAAAAAGTCAATCTGCGATTTCGGTCCATGGCTACTATGATTAAAAGCACATAACATAAACCTTATTTCAGGAGTTCTAAAGCAATATACAGTGTGTCCCAGATTAGCTTCTCTATATAGGGATTTCGGCTCCTATTATACCTACAGCAAAGGTTAAATGGGGAAAGTTTTAGAGGAAACTTCTTGCATTCGATACCTGGCTCCAGATTTACGATCGATCAATAAGTATGGGAAATATCGGCGAAAAACCGAAAATGGCGAATTTCGTTTTTCGCCAGTATATCCAGAACGGTAAATTTGACAGCTGTCAAAATGTGACATTATTCAAACACATTTTTAAGACAAAAATTAGATGGCGTATACGACACGTCTTCATTGTTTTTTGTTAACCCGCAACCCGCCTCAACTTTCATTTTTCTTATGACCGCCATATTGAATTTTTCGATTTTTGAAAAGAACCTAAAATTTCCAGTCTAGTGATATCTCACAAGTGCATTAAAGATTTTAGTGTCATCAAAATATCACACTTCGTAAATTAGGTTTCAATGTTTTTAAAGGAGATCATGATTTATTTGTCACAAGATTACATTAATAAATAAGTAATGTATTGAACGCATTGAATTTTCAATACATATAACATGAACGTAAATAACGACTTAAAAAATCTAAATGAGCTTTAACTACTTTGTACGTGGGTAACATTAATTTACAAATCTGCAAAATGACGTCCATTTGCATCGAGACATTTTTGACAATTGGTGACCGTTTTTCGTACAACCCTGGTAAGTGTATTTCGGTTAATATTTTTAAATGTGTCCAGAACTCTTTGTCTCAGGATTTCTATGGTCACGGGGGGATCAAATTCATAGATTTCATTCTTCGTGTGACCCCAGAGGTAGAAATGCAAGGGCGACAGGTCAAGGGATCTAGGAGACCAAGATATTGGACCATTTAAAGAAATTATTCCTTCGTCAAACTGGTCTCTTAAGAAGTTCCTGACTTGAATGGTATTGTGAGCCGGACATCCGTCTTCTTGAAACCAAGTTCTTCTTAATTCATCTTCCCTTGCCCGTTTAGGTTATAGTCAAACAAAAATGGTCCAATAAGTCGATTTCTTGAAATGATTAATAATTTATAAATAGGTGCCCAACAGTCAAGGGCGGCAGGGTCGGCCGGGTGGTACTAGAAGCTATAAATTATAAAGGGAAAATTATCTTTATTAAAAAGTAGATATTTTCTTTCCAAAAATAATTATCGAAACATCCCGTAATGAATGAGCTTGTATACAGTAGAAACCTATTCAGCTTTATTATGAAAAAGAAAAACATATTTGGTTAGCGGGAAGTAATAGCCGTAATAAATTATTTTGTTAGTATTGCATATTAATTTCGGAAATACTAAATCAATTTATTTCAGTGATATAATATTCTTAAAGAAGTACACTGTGCCTTAATAAAACATAAAATATCAAAAGAACAAACCCCTTGCGCTTTAAAATTTAAATTATTCGGAAATACAGCTGAACGCCTTTCTATAAATCATAATGAAGATCGAAAAATAATTCGACATTTGATTAATACGGTATTTTTTTCATAACGCAAGAACTAGGCTTCCCGGGTAATAATAAATCATTAAATTCAGACAATCAAAATAATTTTCGGGAATTAGCTAAATCTGCAGAAAATTTAGATAAAGTGTTAATAAATTGTAATACAATATCAAAAACGTAAGTTGACTAATTAGAGTAGAACGTTTTACTTTTTTTTTATTAGGTTATACTCTTTTAGTATCATTAAAGAACTAAACGAAAAAAAAAAGATTATTATTTGACCATCTCTTGGTGCCTATTTAAAAAAGATTGGTGAGATTAACTTACCAATGATCACACACCAAATGTTACTTCCAAATCTGATCTGTAGACGTCTCTCTGTCACTTCATGAGGATTTTGCACAGCCCAATGATGACGGTTGTACCTATTAAAGACTCCACAATTCGTGAACCTGCTCTCATCGGACCACAAGACATGATTTACAAAATCAGGATTTTCATTACGTCTTGGAAAATCAGTTTCTTTAAGTCCTTGTACTATTATGGGTTTGTATGGATGGTACTTATTCTTTTTTAAAACTCTCTGTACTGTTGATTTTGGCACATCAGTTTCCTGTTCTACAGTTCTTACCAATGCCCTAGGGTTTTCGTTGATAGCTTGTAAAATGTTTCTGTCTCGATTTTCGTTGTTATTATTGTATCCCCTTCTAAATTGTTCGAAGGCACCATGGTTAATTAAATTATCTACGATTTTCCTGAATTGGGTTTTATGAGGCTGTCGTCGTTCGGGGTACATCTCCAAATACCTTGCTGAGGTGACTTCGGCGTTTCTGTATGAATGAAAGTACAGACCTAACATGTCAACCTTTTCTTCATTTGAATACGGAATGCCGGCCATTTTCTATAGGTTTTGACAATTTATGTGTCAGATTTATGATTTTATTGGAATAAAAGCGTACCTACTACTTATTAAAACAGCTTTGATACTTTCAACTATTTAACTTAACGCCAAAGTCAAAATCCAATTTTGTTACAGATAAATCATGGCCTCCTTAGAAAAACATTGAGAGCTAACATTACTTTAAATTATAGCCTCCTTAGAAAAAACTGAAACATAACTTAACGAAGGGTAATGTTTCGATGATATTAAAATCTTTAATGCACTTGTGAGATATCACTAGACTGGAAATTTTAGGCTCTTTCCAAAAATCGAAAAATCCAATATGGCGGCCATAAGAAAAATGAAAGTTGAGGCGGTTTGCGGGTTAACAAAAAACAATGAAGACGTGTCGTATACGCCATCTTATTTGTATTAAAAATGTGTCCGAATAATGTCACATTTTGGCAGCTGTCAAATTTACCGTTCTGGATATACTAGCCAAAAACGAAATCCGCCATTTTCGGTTTTTCCCCGATATTTCCAAAAACAATTGATCGATCGTAAATCTGAAGCCGGATATCGAATGCAATAAGTTTCCTCTAAAACTTTCCCCATTTAACCTTTGAGGTAGGTATAATAGGAGCCGAGATCACTGTATAGAAAAGCGAATCTGGGACACACTGTAGAATGAAAATGACTGAACCAGATATAGACATATACATTTTGAAAAGAGGCAAATGAGCTCTCTCCAAATATCTTCAAAAATATAAGGTGATCCATTTAAAAAAATGAACTTGGAGGCAACCCAACAACTTTCGTATTTAAAGTTTTTTTGTATGTTTACATAAAAATTAAAAAACATTGTTAAATTATAAAAATACACCCGGTACAGAGCGAAATTGCGTCATACTCACTATTCTTAATAAAAGAAAAGATTCATAACGAGAGAAGTTCCGGGTAAAGGAAATTTACGGATTTTTACTTCCCTCGTAAAAGAGAAGTATTCTAATTATTCTGAAAAATCACCCTTCGAGATTTTTTCAGATCTTCACGTTTCTAGGTCTCTAAATGCCGAAAAACATGTTTTCTTAATTCTGTCGGTCTGTCTGTCTGTTTATCTGTCGATCTGTCTATCTGTCTGCCTGTTTACGGCATACCTAAAAAGTACTTACCGACTTCAGATTCCGGTCAAAAATTAAAAGTTATACGGCGACGGGAGGGATGACCTAACCTGGTAACATTTTGCAGCAACCTTGCTAGAAGGATGTTTTGGGTTCATGATCTATAAAAAGAGTAGGAGGCAGTTTAATAGACAATTGGCAATTGCTGGGCTGTTGATATTATCACAGGCATCAACTTCTCATAACAACAAAACAAGAACCTTAGAAAATTACCGTAAATTCATTGTCAGCACTGATAGATTTGAACAAACCAAATGTCACGTCTAACTGTATAAAATTTACCGGCATTGTGGATACTTTGGTATATAAAAAAATAATTTTGAACTTGTATTAAACTTTTCAAACGGTTCCTAATTCCTCGTAGGAATAAAAACACAAAGGCTCGCCGCCGATAAAGTTGCTAACAATGTGTCCCAAAGGGTCTTTCCTCGAGTCCTAATTAAAACTTCTTTTAAGCGTAAATACTTTTTCGAATTGTTTAATTGGCTTTTTCCTGAAACAAGAAATTACGACTCATAAAGGAATTATAAAGAGAATTTCAGGGGTCGTTAATTTAAATAGGCTCCGATATTACTAAAGACACAAAATGCAGTATACATTTCCACTTTTGTTTCCATTTAATTGAAAAGTATTTCTTTAATTATAAGCTTCAAGTGGGTATTTGTACCCTTTCATTATTACATTATCCAAGAAACAATTTAATCTTTATGAAGGTCTTCATAAAGTCATGCTCTTATTAACTCTAGCCTTAAGGCATTCATAAAACATTTCTTAAAATAAATAAATATTTATTCTTTCTTTAATTTACACTTATTACTTATACATAAAATCTTCTAAAAATCCACCAGGTGCTATTCCCTTTTTTGATGTGTTAGTTAAAAAAAAGGAACTGCCTCCTAGGTCATATTGTTTACAGGAAACCGACAGTTCTCATCATCATCCATCTCAAAAACAATCGGTCATTACTTTATTAGTCTTTGGGGCTTTGTCAATATGTGATACAAATTCAATACTTCAAGAAACAGAAAAACTAACTGAAGCTTAAAAATCAATCGGATATTGCACTGAAGATATTAGGCGTTCGATTAGATATTACAATAATCCCAGACCTAAACCATATAATAATAATAATAGTAATAATAATAATTTTATTATTATTATTATTATTTTGTAACCCTTGATTTTCTCAAAACCAAGGTACAAGATTGCTACGCTCTTATTTAATAATAATTATTATTACTGTTTTATTTGAAATTATTCCGATCACAAAAAGGTATCAAGATTACAGCTCGTGGTCAACAGAGCGTGCAATGTAGATGCCCTAGCTCAATTAACCCGGAGAGTAGGGCGTGGGAAAACGTAAGATGTCTTAAAGAAAGAAAAAAGAAGAAAAAAAAAGAAATGAGCGCCACCAATTTATAACGACTTAAATTGGAAAGCCCTTTGTTCTTCGCGGCACTTGCTTCCTCTTGATACTTTAAAAGAAAAAGAGTGAGCTAAATAAAACACACACATGAAGTTGACAGTTAAGAAAAAAAAAATCTATTTATTTGTTACTGCATAAAAGAAAAAAATATATAAACAATAAGTATGTTATCAGTTACGGTATAAAGAAAAAAGTAAACAATAAGAGTCACCAAATCCAGCAGCACCTTGCGCTCTTAACTTCAAACTAGGCCCGTGACATGGGATTAGTCCCGAGTCTTGAAGTTAAGTTTGTGACTTGAAATTGTCTGTGACTTGCAGTTGCAATTAGCCCCTGACTGAAATTAGGACGGTGACTTTCAGTTGGCCCCTGACTTGAAGTTAGGACCATGACTAACAGTTGGCCCCTGACTTGAACCCTATGAAAACAAAAATTTTCTAGAATTTTTCATAGTGATTCAAAGTCTATAACGAAAACCCAAATAATTTTAATTAACTCAAAAAAAATCCCCAAAAGGTTTCTACTGATTCAAAATGAATTGAACAGTCAGAACAATAATTTAATTTTAAAAATTTAGTCCTACCGAGAAGTATAAAAAAAATTTAATTAATTTAAAGACACTAATCAGTTCTTTTTTTAAATAAATTAAAACCGCAAGCAACTAAATAAAAAAATACAATTAAATAATTTAAAATGAAGTCACTAAAGATACCAATACGTAATAAAGTAGCAATAATTGTAATAAAATAATTGTAAACTGAAAATAAAAAATTAGGTCCTGATGATGACCTAGAATTAATCGAAACGTTGGGTAAAGAAAAATATATGCACATTATTATAACTGACTCCAATAAAACTAAATTCAATATACAATAAATAAATTTGTAACAAAATCGATTACTATAACAATTTCCCGACCTCGGCCAATTTAAATAGAAATGAGAATAAATAAAAAAAGCAAAATCTAACAAAAGAAGGTATGTATAGACCTGAAGAATAGCAAATATTTAAGCGAAACGTTGTGACAATACTTACAAAAAATATAGATATAATAACAATAAGAAAAATCAAAAGGCACAAATATATTTAAATTTTAATATACCCAGCTTAAAAAAAAAGGGTTTTATTTAACTAATTATTTTCCAGCGGCAAATCAAAATGCAAAAAAAATACCATAAACTAAAAGAAAAGCAATTTACGTTATACTTAATTGTTACTGAAAACCTCTGCAAGCCATTTATTAATCTGTTTATTATCCATTAAAAAGAACGAATGCAGTAATCAAATCACACTATGCAAGCCGCTTAAATATTGTGGTTATATTTTAAAATAAAATAGAGCCAATTTACTATCGACAAAATATGGTTAATATAATAGGAAAATGAATTAAATTACTGAGGTAAAAGATGTTCGACGAAATTCAAACTAAAAATGTGTCTTCGTATGAATTCGTTACACTTGCATTTAATATTTAAGATTTCAAAAAATATATAAAAACTAGCCCCTGTTGCATCAAAAAAAATAATCGCCTCACCCGAGCAAAAGTTAATTGCAAAAAAAAAAAATGAGAAATGTTACCAAATTGCGAAGCAAAATTTAAGAAAAAAAGATACCCTTTTCAGGATAAATGATATTAAAGCAAATTACCTATCCAATAGGGTCACTCAGTTCTAGTCAAAAGGTGGTTTCACGTGCCAAGTACAAGGGCATGGAAAATGGCGGTCTGGTCCAATCTTCAGGTGAAATCCTCTCTTAGAGAGATTTTCTAGCACGAAAAATAACACTCACAGTGCAAACTATAATGTGCCCGAAAAACTATTGCGGTGTTGAGGAAAAATCCCGCTAACGGATTTCCAAGATTTTCCTGGATTATTTCCTCAGACCCGCGCTGAAGACCTGTGGTTTATCTGCAGGTGACCAGAAAAGTGGAAAATGTGTTCCCCAGCTTCCTTTTCGTCTAGAACTTTGGTTAACTAAGGTGGCGGAATACCATTGGCTAGAATATGTCAGGTGCTAACAACCTTGCCAAAAGAGCACATAGACGGAATAAAACAAGGATATGATTAACATGTTAGACAAGAAAAACGACTCTCCATTGGTTAAGAAAGATACAGGAAATAATGCAGGAATACACTTGGCAACAGCGAAAAAGATGCCTGCGCTCTTGATATGAGGAAGTACCGGATGGAGGGTTCCGAGAATAAGTTAATATGGAAGTCTTAGCCGAATAGATCCGAAAAGTTCCGAGACGACGCAATAATAACATTGACAGAAACAACTAACCTGAAATTTAAAAGCAACGCCTAGGCGAAATGGAAACGTAAATAAACAAATAATATTTAATTAATTACTCTAGTACTAATGGAAAAGGACCACTCAAAAAGTCAAATATTAGTCCGGAGTAGAGTACCAAAGAGTCAAAAAAAATGATGTACTAATGCAGGAGTAGTTAAATGTCATAAAAATGAAACGTAAGTTGAGTTTAATTTAATAGAATTTTCCCAACTGTATAAACTCATTATTTAACCATAAAATAGAAATTTATTCACACAATTATTAACTATTTTAGGAAATGCAATCAGACGCAGATGTAACGAAATTTCAGTTTATATTAGGCTCCAAGTAATTATGCAACTATGGACAAAACAAAAGTCGATCTGAATTTCGGAACATCAAACATTGATAGAAATTATAAGAAGGCTGTAGTTTATATAGTCTCAGGAAAAAAAGGTTAGAATATTAATATTGAATCGAGAAATACCTTTGGTTTATTTATGTCTAACTTAAATGAAAATACCTTTATATGTTACATATTCACAGCAAAAGGGAACACGAATAATAAAATGTAGATTTTAAGAGAAAGTATGAAGTGGTGTATATATAGTATCTATAGTCTAAAAATAATCCTATGTATATCTGAAAATAAAAATTTATCAAGGCAACCTTTTTTTTTAATACAAGTATTTACAGTTCAATATTATTAATACATAAGATGGACTTTATATCAAAGAATTTATTGGGGTACTAATGATTTGGTTTTTTTTTTACAGCGACAGAAGAGTTATACAAAATATACGCTCGAATCTAAAATTTCAGCATATCTAGCCAAGGAAAACGAAAATCCCAAGACTTGTATAAAGGACTCGAAAACAGGTTTTCAAAATTAATAAAATTTAATTTATATCTACTCTGTAAAATATATGGAAATAAATAGTTTGTCCAAAATGCTATTTGAAGTTTTTCTTATACAGTATAAAATTATTAAATTGGCAAAATTAAATAAATCCAAGAATTATATTTGAACTGATTTTTTTTGGCGACATCTATAAACGAACGCTAAATTTATACCATTTTTACTGAAAATTATTCCTTTATATCTTGAGTTCAGATATAGGTACAAAATTAACTACTTATCGAGAGGTGACACTGTGTGTACCGAAATTTGCTGCAAAAGGTGTTGAATTTATATTTCGCTTAAATATGAACAATGTAACCGCTTCTAATAAGAAAACTACTAAAATCCAAGGTATCAAACCAACAAGGCGTACATATTAATCACTAAACTTAATACTAAAGTAGTAGATTATAATATTAAATTAATCATACAATGAAATGCACTTATAACAAAATTAAACTGTTACAATTATTATAACTAGTGTACATAAAAAATACATAAGTAATTGGAGAAAACGTCAAACCAATATTTATTAAACTAATTTGTATAAAGTAATATAATACACGTCAAACTCTAAAATAAAAATTACAAACAATATACAAGAATATACAAAAAAAGACAAGACACTCAGCATAAAGTATTTAACTCGAGAACTCTTGTACAGCGTTTATTTTAATAAGAAGACTTTTTAGTTTACTTTTAAAAATTCTTAAAGTAGCAGCTTGTTTTACATCATTACTTAGTCTATTAAAAAATTTGCAACCATTATAGGCTATGTTTTTAAAAAAAAACGTTTTCGTATGAGAAGCAGCCAATAATAATTCTTTATTTCTAGTATTATAATTATGTAAAGTGCGGACTGATTGGAAAAGGTCTTTATTCTGACAAATGTTTTAAATGTAAATTCCTGCAACAGTTAAAATTTTATATTTTTTTAAATATTCCCGGCGTTTGAGTTTTATTGCATACTTCTGAAATAATTCTTCTGGATGTCCATGCTTTACAATTGATTATGCCATAGGATAGACGACTGTGTGTATTTGGATAATATATCGATAAAAGATCATTTTGACTGCAGTAATTAGATAGCCATACTGGACGGAATTCCCCATTTTATTACTCTATACCTACATTTCTGAAACAGACTATAACACATTTTGTCAAAATGGACAAAAGTATTTTAAAAAAAATACGATATTTTTTGTAAATTGTGTATTTCGAAAATAAAATATCTTGGGATATACGTTTACATGAATTACTTTTAGACAGAAAATAAGCCAAGGATTATTTTCCTTTACTATAGAATACGGATGTAACATAATGGAACACCCCGCGTAGTGTGTATAGTATAGATATTGATGGGTCTTGTAAACAATTAAACCCGCGGATTTTGATAATTTTTGAATATAAAATAGAAACTTTACCTTCATTTAACTGTTTTACAAAAATAAAAGAAATGGATGAACCACTTTTTCTATTAAACAAAATCAAAAAGAAATTCAATATTTCCACTGCATTCCAAAATATTCCTTAATATGACAATTTGAAGAAAAGTTATCCTACACTGTCGCCAAACCTACTTTATTGTATGGAGCTTAAATTTTTCATGTTTGTCTTCCGATAGTAACGTATTTGGCCCGAATGCCGAATGTTAGACTTCCGCCAGTGATGCATTTCGCTGTCGTTCGCCTTTTATATTAGGGCTTTAATGATAATGTCTACGGCGTCTAACCTGGTGCTAACCCGGTACCAATCTACCTATTGCGGTCAATACTAATCAACAGGGGGGTACATCACTGGTGGAAGTCTAACATTCGACATCGGCCCCCCCCTGGGCCTACGGCGCCTAACCCGGTGCCAATCCACCTAGTGCCTTCGCGCTCCTGCTGGTACCAATCCACATCCCACAAACGCATTTGGTTTTTCTTATATAAATTATATAGGTCATATATAAAATAAACTTGGCAAAGTAGCATCCCCAGCACACTAGATTTCCATCCAACAGGCGACACTCCCGCTCTCTCTTTGTTTAGCAGTTGTAACTATGTTGAAAAACGTTTAATATTGTCTAATATAATATTTACTTCTAACTTTTAGTTAGAAATAATCATTGTTGTCTTATAGAGCATTATAATATAATCAGTCTTTTACGTAGTTCATAAATTAAGTTTGTGAAAAATATGTTTTTAGCGATGCGCCAAAAATAATTTGAAGAAGCGGTTCATCCATAAATTTTTGTGTATAGGAAAAAAAGGTAATCTTTCAAATGTATATTTTAAATTTGTCAAATTCCATGGGTAAAATTGTTTACAAGAGCCGATATTGATTTTACCCCGTAATAAATTCATTTTACGCACCTGGAATACTGATTGACTAGACAACTTTAAGTAATAAATAATTATTAAAAATACTTTTGGATTAATTGCTCGATGAATTTAAGACGAACAAAAATCAAGCCTTCTGCTGGTAAACTCTCACCTGTCACTGTCAAAGTCACGGTAGATGTGTTGTCATTTCACGGCGTAACGTTTCGTTTTGATCGTCCAAGAAGAACAATAAAGCAGAATGACCTCACTTTGGCGAAAATTCCTCAACGAATACCCTCAGAAGACATATATCTTCAACGGGTCTCCGCAACAAGGGCAGCAAGGGCGGCAAGGTGACGCTTGGGGATCCTGTGGAACACGCTACGGGGATCGAGAAACGTGAGATGCTCGCCATGCTGGCGGGTAACGAAAATCCCTTCGACCAGAAGGTTTTCAAAAGGGGAGCAGGCACTAGAGCCCAACCGAACGAAATACCTTCGGCATTCGACGCGAGGATGGTCGGGTGTATCTGCGAGGAGGAATCGGCGCACGTGAGCTGGATGTGGTTGCACAAGGGAGAGCCGAAGAGATGCGAGTGTGGTCACTGGTTCACGCTAGTACACAAAGCTCCGGTGTAATAAGTTATTTGTTTCATCAATGTAAGTTTTTTTATTGCAGTGATTTAATAATTGTTTCTTTGCTGTTTGTTGTAGCAATTTTATATTCCCGATAAATAATTTAGTTACTTATATTCGACGTTTTATTTTCACTGTCTTTAGGTATTTATTAAGCTACTCGTCAAAATGAAGACCCGTATTAAGGTAGGTTCGTGTAACATGACTTTTTTTTTATTTTTAGAATTAGTAATATAAGAATAAGTGAAACTTTAAAATGGAAGTACAAAGTGTTCAATTAACTGAAGTAACTTAATCAGGGCCGTTCCTAGCCCTCGGCCGCCTTTGTGCATAAATAAAACGGCCGCCCTTTTATAACAAAAAAAAAACAATATTTATTGAACAAAAAATATATTTAAGTTCCTACGTATACATTAACAAGTAACATTGTATCATAACATAAGGTAATAATCTATTAAACGAGAAGTTACAACATAAAACAAAATACAAATGTTTAAACTATTAATTATTTAAATATCAAATAATATAAAAGCCAAACAAACAAAAATTGGTATCTTTTATATTGTATCTAAGTATAAAACTAAGCAAGTCCCAATAAAAAACAACCTCTTCATTTCAAAAATATTTTTCTGGCTTTTGTACTTGCGAACTCGTCTATTGTTT
>JAUTXW010004466.1:0-78509 GCA_030620095.1 Kuschelorhynchus macadamiae | reverse complement strand
TAAAATTTTAACCCTTCCCTCTCTATATGTTTCGATGTCTCATTTGGATTTTTCAAAATCAAGATGTTTTAAATAATCATGGCGACTTTCATCATTATGATACTCGGCGTGCAGCACTAATAGTTCCTCATTTGGTCCTCTTACACACCAAGATTTTTTAACAAACTACCAGTCACAGAAAAGAGCCTACCTAGAACCAACTTCAGAAATAAAAATAAAACAAATTTTCCTACAAGCTGTGTATTATTCTTTTGATGAATATCTAAATACTAACTTCAGTAACCAATAATCATAATATTACGTACGTTTACTGTATATTAATGTATTTTTATAAGACTTTTAATGTCAGTATGTTTTTTTCTTTATTGTCATTGGTGTTTCATACATGACTATTTTAGTATAGTTTTATATTTTAAATTTTTAAACATTCTTTAAACTTCAAATTCTATTTTTGTCAATTCTTAGTGTATTTTTTTTTTGACGTGTAGAGTCTTTGTTGATTATACACAAAAATAAATATCTATCTAAATAAATTTTTGGAAATTGAATTGTGACACATCCCGTCACACATCAAGAAGGAAGCGTTACATCCTGGTTCCGCCAGACAAAGCTGAGGACTTGATCAGGCAAAAAGTCTACACCATCTAAGGAATTAAATCTTTTACATAAAACATACAAGCAAACACATGATGAAACACAAATAAACTGTAGCTAACTAGCCCTTGGGAAGCTATCTAAAATGGGCTTCAGATATTGCACAATTGACACAAAAGCAAGTAATCCAAGCGATTACAAAAAAGTCATCTTGATGGCATCTAATAATTTACTTCGATGAGACATGGTTTTACATGCATGAAACACCATCGAAATGATGGTCCAAATCTGTAAAATGTAAAGCAAAAGCTCCTTCAAATAAAGGGAATACAATAACAATTTTACATGCCGGGTCAGAAAACATCATCGAAATGATGGTCCAAATCTGTAAAATGTAAAACAAAAGCTTCTTCAAATAAAGGGAATAGAATAACCATTTTACATTTCGGGTCAGAAAAGTGTAGAGTCCAAAATGCCTGAAGAGTTTCTGCAAAGAATATTAAAGACCTGTGTGGACTACAATCAAGATATAAGGGCAGAGCTTTTTGAAGAATGCTTTTGCAAAATTGCCTTTTACCAAACATTCCTGAGAAGCGTGACAGTAACGGCAATGCGAGCTAACAAGGTCGCTAATTACATATGACTCCAGGCTCAAAACAATACGAAATTGGAGATTAAAACTATACTAGCAGGCCCGACCTTGTTCTGCTCTTTCCGTTAAAAAGCGCGATGAGTTTCCAGTGGAATTGAAGAATATTAGCGTATTCACCACAAACGTCCAGAAATGTTACTGAAGAAAACATATTGGTTTACAGAAAATATTGCTAATGAAACAATACAAAAATAGTGCTACAATAGTCTCGGTAACCAGATGATCACTGGTGTAAATTATGTAAATTGGTGCAGTACAACTCTCTCACAACTGAAAAATCTGGCTCAGTTTTAAATATATAGATGGATGATGATGAATGACATATATTCTGAAGAATATTATAAAAAAAACAATATTTTAGAAGTTTTAAAGGTATCATGTATAAAAGTTATGTGTATCCCATAAAGCAAATGTGGCACCAACTAAAATCTAAGGTTAGCTCTGGAAATATTTCTCCGAATTTAAGTAATTGCAGTGTTATAAAATCAATAAACATTATCTACACAATGGGATCAACCCAAAGTTTATTTCAGTCAGAACGATTTTTCATGAAAACCACGTTAATTGCTATTTTAATTACATTTTATACTTTAGCTTCAGTTTGAAATGTTAATGTTAAATATGGCAAATATTTATTGACTGGTTGCACCCAAAGCAGAGTGCCAACCTTTTTTAAAGCATGCATTTTTAGTCGACAGCACTTGGTTGTAGGGCTGTCAAGTTTATTAATTGTGACCGGTTATTTAAAACTTCACTGATAAAAAAAAATCGATTTTCGTGTAAACCTGTAACAGGTTAACTGATTGTATTCAGAGGGGTCAGAGCTCATAATTCCTGTTGTTCCAAGGGGGGATTAATCGAACTTTCGTTAACCAGTCGGACCGTTAACTGAAACGTTACCGGTTATTCTAAAATGCAGTCCACTTGGTTAATCGTAACCATAATCTTTGACAGCACTACTTGGTTGTACGCGACTGATCACGATTGACGACGATCCTGTGTGACTGCCACCTTAGGGATATTATATGCCTAAACATTTTGAATAGTTATTTGACACACCTTCAATATTTTGAGGAACTTGGTAATGATGAACTTCTTTTTTACTGTTTTATTTTGAATTTCTTGTCTTCCTTTTTTTCGAACCTATCTCCAAATTCCTTTGCGTAAATTTCTCTAACCTTTTCCTCAAAATAGGGAACGGAATGGTTTTTGCTAATTGTGACATACTAGTACAGACAGTATTATTTAAAACTGGTATTTGTTCAGGTATATCTGCAAAACCAAAAACATTTATATACAAAGAAGCTTTTTTGTGGATTAAGGGCAAAAATATTTGAGAAAATAGGTGCAGTGGATACATGCACCTACCAAAATGCCTTAATGGAAATAAAAAATCTGGATTTCAGAATATGCAAAAAGCCATATAATATTTTCGAAAATATACAAACATTTTTAGAGTTTATGTACAGTGTTTTTTGCAGATGCCACTATTCCAGCAATAATATTCACTTTATTAGGATTGATAAATACTGAGTGATGTGTAAAATTCAAAAATTTTACACACCCATGAAATATAATTAAAGAACATAACATAGTAGAAGTCAGTGCCTCTTCTGGTCCTTCAGAGCCTATAAAACGCAGGTCAAATGTCAATACATTGTCTAAGTAGTATAGAAGTGGACATCACTATGTTTAACAAAGAAGTATTTTACAATATTACAGTATAACATGGTGTATGGATCATTTACGACTACTGTTACAGTTTATACAAATCAAATTCAAAACCATAGTCTGAAGATTTACTTATGGTGTACGTCGACGTCAGTCAGTATCCATTTGTTGACCATCACAAAATGCTATATGATATAGAGTATTTCATACTTTTCTATATCATAAAATTTGGCTTACGATAAAAACCCCCACCTACTATATTTGACCACTCCAAAAAGTGTGGGTGCCACATCAGATATGGTGAGGAATATTTTTTTTAAATTTCGAAATCCACACTGAATCTGGAAAAAGGTGTTTAATTTGTAACACTGAATTCAGCGTTTTGATCATGTGCATCAAAGATCCCTGAAGATGCCTCGTACAATAGCAGGTGAAGCTTTCTTAAGCTGATGCTTTTGTACTATTGTATGTTAGGAACCTCTATTAGGAAGATTTTATTAAAAAAAAACATACCAAAACATAGACCTAGAGAAGTAGAAACTGAAGCCAAGCGTTTCGAAAATTCCTCGATTTTATGGAGTTTAAAAATATATTAAGCAAACGACCCATCGTTAGTGGAATAGGTTCCCCATACGTTCTTGTACAATCGCATTTGACACGTGGTCTAAACCCAAGAACAATGATTTCTTATTTTAAAAGTGTGTACTACGGCTGCCAAAATGTTAAGTACTGTTGGTCTAAATTTTTTTGAATACCAATTTAAGTTGTAGGCACAGCTAATTAGCACTAAGTAATTTTAATAGGCCTTACCTTTCTGATTTACAACTTCAGAAGCTGGTAGCGACTAGAGCAGGCTGAGGTTCCCTAATGGGATAGTTGTGCCATCTTGCTCCAAACTATTGATAATATTACTAATCCTGATACTGGGGGAAATTTGGGGACTATAAGGTTGAGATCCAAGATGAGAAGGTCCTTCATCATCTGAACTTTGTTCCGAAGGGTCTATGATATTGTAATCCGAAGCTACAAATACATAATATACATAAATTATTTATACATATTTACATTTATTTTGTCATATACGGGGCCAGCCTGTTTATAAAAAAACGTCAAGGACATTACACTAAGTACTAAACTGTCTAAAATATATCTTTTATTACCATTACTAAGGTCACAAATAATAAGAAAAATTAACAGGTTGGACTACACATAAAAAGAAAACAAAAATTTATTGTATATCATTGTCCCCAAGACTGAACACCGGCATACCACTGGCCATATTATAAATGTAAAGGAAACCAAGGTTCTAGCATCAGTTTCAGGATTTTATATATACTTTTAAGTTCACTAGGATTTTGGAAGCCCATATCCTATAATTATGTTAATTGCAACGTCCATTCAAAGGAAACGTTGCTTCATCAGACATAATTAACATTATATTTGAATATGTTCTAAACAGGTCCAAATAAGTAATCTTCTTAGGTAGCTTCTTAGGAACTTTTGAAACGTTTGAATTCTATAAGGAAACAATTTAATGATTTTATGCTGCTATGACAATCACTTTTAGATAATTCTAGAGCAAATGAAATCTTTCTGCAAGATATTTTATTATTATTAGCTATTAAAATCTCTAGGATGGACAACCGACTGTTTAAGTACAGTGGATCATATCTGTTTCTTTCCCGTCTTTTATTTTCCAAATAACCCTTCTCAGAGAATTTCTAATATCAGTTTCATATTAAATTTTTTGTGGTGCTTTTGAAATATTGTACGAAATGTTCTCTTAGTAACGACTGTAGAATTATCCTATAAACTTTCTTAGGCATATAAATTGACTTTCATTTTGGGTAGCAACTAGGTAAGGTATGGGGCAGTTTTTAATTAATTGTAGGGGAACTGTTAGCGACAAACTCATCAACATATATCGTTGAATTCCTTGTGAAAAGCTCTACCTACTATCCAAAATTGTTCAAATGAAGTTCAATTTATTGTTTAAATGTGTGTATATAGAAGTTATGGTCTTTTGTTATAAAAATATTATGTGTAGCAATAAAACAGTATAGGGTATTTTTTAGAGTATAGGCAAGAGCAGTTTTTTTTTGTTAAAATGACTTATGAAGTGTTACATTTAAAATAAATGAGATTTGTGTAGTATATGTATCATATAGTGTGCTACATTAAGTATTTATTTTTTCTCTCTACAACATTGAATTATGATTATTAGTGATTTGTGAAGACCTTCACCATTTTTTTTTGGTGTTGAAATACACATTGTGTTCCATTTAAAATAAGTGAGATTTCTAAAGTTTTAAAATAAGCATTTTCTTGAGCCACTTTGCAGTAGAAGAGATAAAAAATAAATAATTACTAAAAAACTTATTGGTCTCAGAAGTTAATCAAAACTAACCGCGCATTTTAAACTACCATCGTTTGGGAATTATTAACCTCCAAAATCAATTATTCTCGACATGGACACCCTGTATAAAACTTGCATATTATATGAAAACTAGTAAAAAATGGTCACTTACATACAAATTCTGGTGGTACTAGGAAAGTAACACCCTCCGAGGAGGTACTGATAAAAAGTTTTCTTCTTTTAGGGGTTCTAATATACTGCGACATTGTACTGTGATCACGTTGTCATTATTGGTTGGCGAGGCTAAGTTGATCATACTCGGTTCCATCATATTCCTAGGGTTATCGTCTTGGACATCTATTAATATTTCTTTGGCACAAGTTCGGCGTACGCTTCTGCGGAACTACGTGCTTGTACAGCAGATGTACAAATTTCAGTTGGTTTTTCTGATAAATAAATAATTCAAATAAAATATTCCCTCAATCCGGTCATAAACCAATTTTTTACGTTGTAGCATTTATTTTTTCATTAAGACATTTGTCAACATTCGAATTAATGTTTTCGCGCCACAAAATTCGGCCATATAGCGCGCGTGACGCCAGAAATCGTAATGCTTTGGCACCGGAGGAAAAAAATTCCCGAAATTCGAAATTGTACAGAATCTGTCAACAAAAGCTTAACTTCAATATGAATTTACTAGTATGAAAAACTATGAACTTATGTGTATACTTTTAACATAGAAGTCAAGCAACAATAATGAAACGCGAAAAAGGAGGTATACATTTTAATATACAACTGGTGATAATTTGGTATTTAAAGTAAGTTTTCAATAAACTATCTGATAAATCGCTGAAAAATGCGCCATGAAAAATAATAATATATTTTTATTTGACGTACACCAACGTCAGTCAGAACAAGGATACCATGATCTATTTCATCAAACGACTATCGCGATTTCGCTCCTTTTAGAGGTCATCAAGCCATCACAGACTAACGTAAAGGCACAAAATAGAATCACAGAAACAACTACTCCACTGGCTAATACCATGACAGCATTGAATGGCACCAACGATTCCTGACACTTCAAAATTGATCATCGCGTCTGCTGCATTCTAGGACATGTTCCAGACAGGGATCATAGTATCCTTGTTCTGACGGTGGTGTAATTTGGAACAAAAATATATTAAAACAATTTTTATTTTTTATCAGTGGAATTCAATGCCAGTCATGGTAGCCAGCGGAGTAGTTGTCTCTGTGATTCGATTTTGATCCTTTGGCTACAAGGGACTCGCTAGTCTATGGCGACCTGATGAGCTCTAAAGAGGGAAATGGAGATCGTCGTATGACTGAAATGGGTCATTGCGCCTCAGCGGCGTATTTACCCCAAGCAAAATGTTAAAAACTATTTTATAAGGCATTACCACGATTATATAGGGTGTTAGTAAATAACTGCGACAAACTTCAGGGGATGATTCTGCATAAAAAAATAATGACAGTTTGATATATAAAAGTATGTCCGCAAATGATTCGTTTTCCGAGATTTAACAAAATGAAATTTGGTGGGTTTTAAGACGTAGTTATTGCGCATTTTTTGACATGCAATTAGGAATTTTATATTCATCATTGAATGCATACTAGTAATGATCTCAATTTTTTTAAAGATAAAAATTGATACGCCACAAAGACATTTCAAATTAAAAATCATTTTGAATTCATCGTTCAATTTATAGCAAAAAATCTCTCTTGCCTTTTTTTTTGGTATGAGGTGGGGTTTTTATACAAAAAAAAAAACATCTTAACGCGTATTTTTCATTTCTTTAATACATTATCTAGTAGGCTACTGTCAACATTTATCTGTTAAATATGAATATTTTACCGAAATATTAAATTAGCGTTTCTTCATTCTTAAGCTTTTTAGTTTTCAATAACATTATTATTAATAAGTAATAAATTTTTCTTTTATCGAAAATAATGGTTTTTACAAATGCGGAATTGTCAGGTATGTTTATGGTCGAAGTAACGGAAATGGTGGTCCGCAAGCTCGGCGATTTTAGGCTGAGTTGTATCCAGGAAGAAGGGTCATCACACAATCTTTGCTCGTCTTCACAAACGTTTGCGCGAAAATGGTACATTTAAAAAACAAACAGTTGACTGCGGGCGCCTTCGAGTTAATTGCGACGTCACCTTAAGCAAGTACTCCTCTAGAGACTTTTTTTTCCGCGCCTATTTTTTTGCCAATGGATTCTTCATCAAATCGCCAAATTCCAAAATTTTTAAATGGCGATTTCTTTACTGACGAGGTTACTTTTGGACCACAGTGTATACGAAATTTCCATAACAATCACTTACGGACTGAGGAAAAACCACATGGAATCTTTGAAGTTCATTTTCAGCATCAGTTTTCAATAAATGTATGGCTTGGGTAATTTATGATCATTTAATCGGTCCATATTTCCTCCCACAACGACTAACATGTGAATCTTCCCTTAATTTCCTACAGGAAGAATTAAATGTTCTCCTTGATGAAATTTGTCTACAGCTGCACAAGCCCATTTTAGCATTAATGTGTGTAATCATTTAGATAGATATCCAAATCGTTGGATAGGAAGGGGAGTACGGAAAATTGGCCTGCTCGATCGCCGGATTTAAACCCTCTAGATTTTTCCATTTGGGGATTTTTTTAAGTTATTAGTTTATTCCACTCGCGTCGAAAATGTTGATGACCTGAGGAATTGAATTATAGCCGGCTGTGGGACGTCACTTTCAACATTTGTTGTAGTTTTACGCCTATTTAAAATTTTATTAGTGTTATTTTCTGTTATTGCTCTGGTTTAATATTATTGTATTAGATAGTTCTTGATAATGTAATAATATATGTTTTATTTTTTTGCATAAAAACCGCGCCCCATACAAAAAAATAGCAAGAGAGATTTTTTGTCACAAAAACGAAGAATTCAAAAATGATTTTTTTAATTTGAAATGTCTCAGTGCCGTACCAGTATTTTCTTTAAAAAAATTGAGATCATTACTCGTATGGGCGCCAATGATGAATATAAAATTCTTAATTGCATGTCAAAAAATGCTGTAACTACCTCTTAAAAACCACCAAATTTCATTGGCATATCTCGACCGGTTTTAGAGCAATAAATAAATCGTCAGATTTTAACAAAAACCGTACCTCGGAAAACGAATCGTTTGCAGACACACGTTGATATAGCAAACTGTCATTATGTTTTCATGCAGAATCACCCCCTGAAGTTCTTCGCACTTATTTACTAACACCCTATATAAGTATGAACTTATTTTGAAATTGTTATGACGTTGATGTAAAGTGAAACAAAAATAAATTAATATTATTGCTCCCAACGGAAGTCGGGAATTATCAGTGTAATTCAAAGCCGGTTGTGGTATTAGCCAGTGGAGTTGTTTCTATGACTGCATTTTGTGTCTTTGACTCGCTAGTCGATGGCGGCCTAAAAGAAGAGAAATCGGCGACTAAATTGTGCTACTTGGGAGTGCAAGTATACACGAAAGAAACACAAAGGTAAAATTACCTCAACAGGTTGCAGTATATCAGGGGAAAAAACTCCTTTATATTTTATTGAAGACTTAACAGCTGAAGAAAAGAGCCTCTTCAAAATGGCGCAAGGGTTTACAATATTTAAGTATATCTTAGACATATTTTCACTAGAAAGGCCAAGATAAGCGCAATCATAAGAATTAAGCCGGAAGGTAATAGAGCTAAACTAATAAAATAATTTTAACACTTATCGTTAAAATCATTCAACTGTTTAATTGAAATATGTAAAATAACCCATACATAAATTGCCTAACATAATTAAAATCTTTTTACTCGCAATAAGCAATAAAAAAATAACTTACCTGCTTTTTCATTAATATTCGCATGTTTAATGGATTTTGCCACATTCTGACTGTCATCAGCAAATTGACTAGTACAGTCAGTAGAAATCACGTCTTCAGGCTCACAGGAATTTTGGTTAACTTCGTGCGTTACGTCTTGGGCTTGTTGGTACCGAATTGCCATTTCCGTCTTTCCGGCCAATCGCGGATCACGAATATTAACAGCTGTTTGTAGACTCCTTGTAGATGACGATGAAGTCCAGCTGCTCGAATCCATGGTTGTGTCTGAATTAGTGGTGCCTGTAAAAATATATAGAAAAAATCCGCCAATATAGTTAACTAAAATCACATTTTAACATAAGTCCAAAATCCTTTTACAGTGTGGAACATTTAATTCTATAAAAAAATAATATCGACTTAAGAAGATGGCGTTCAATTAAGACCTAATTACTAAATACATTGTAAAAAGACATTTATGTATTGGATGTATTAATGCCTAATACCACAAATGTAATGTCTATTTATTATTTTTTATTAGTTTAAATTTCCAAAATAGAATAAAATATTATGTCTTACTTTAATTGTTTTTTTTTAATTGGTTTCATTTTATTAAAAAAAAAAATTAATTCATCAGACCACCAGTCAAGAACGCCGCGCCATGAAGTTAGAATATTAGGCAGGATCAACAATGGTTTGATACTGGTGGGTATGAATATATACAAGTTCTAACAGTGGCGGCTATTAAGGTGAAGTAGGTGAAGTGCTACTTCACTAGCAAAAATAAACAGGCAAACATCTAACTATATTTATTATATATCTCTTAAAATTTAAGTTTTTACATTCATTTATTCACCTAATTGGCAAAAAATAAACTGTACATCTCGAATAAATATTTTACTTCACCGTTGGAGCCATGTCTTTTTAAACTTCTCAATAGAACTTTTTTATAACAACTATAACAGTGGCGCAAACCGCTTCGACTTTGCTGGAGGTGTCATGTTTAGTTTACGATTTTCCTACTACGTTGCCATGACAATGCGCTCGCGATGACGTCGAGAACATGGAAGAATAATGTTAACCAGCGCCATACAACGCTTTCGGTGAATTGCTAACGCAGTACACTACACCCACGTGTCGTTCAGTTTGGGATGGTTGTTCACTTTTATTTTCGCGGATTTTGCTGCAACCGGTTAGTTCCTTTGCAGTTTACTTGACTGTTTTGTGGTATATTTATTTATGGTGTTGTTACAACTTTATTTGGTGTCGGGTTTATTAATTTACATTATTGATGAATCCGATCACGGATGTGGTTTGCATTTTGTTGGAAATTCCATTTAACCAATGGAAGGAACAAGATCAGAGTTTTAATCGTCATCTTTGTTTTGTTTTGTTTGGCCTTGTTTACTAGTTTCCAATAAATATTCAGTGTGGAATAAGGAAGGATTTACAGGTATGTTAAATCTATGAAGTTCTTTACATAAACATGAAGACTCGGCGGAGCATTTAAAATGCCAAATAATGCTGAAAACATTTGTAAAAAATCAAAGCACTATAACTGACACTTTAAAAAAAAATGCTAAACTATATAAAATACATTTTAACGAAAACGTCTGATTAAATAGACTATTTATGTGCTTGGTAATTGACGCAGTTTTGTACCTTGCAAAACAAGAGTTAGTCTTTCGCGGCAATGATAAGAGCAGCGAGTCAATAAATAGGGGGAATTTTAAAAAACTTTTAGGTTTATTAATATCGAGAAGTTCCCAAGAATTAAAAGATCATCACGAAAAAATTAAAAATGTTTTTACTGGTGACTCGAAAACTATTCAAAACGAAATAATTGAATGCAATTCTGATTATTTAAATGATTATGTAAAAAATGAAAAATGAACACAGTTTTTTTCTGTGCAAGTGCAAACCTCCCAGTGCTTCATAATTTTAAGATACGTTAATTCAGAAGGTTCAGTAGTCGTGAGATTCTTAGGATTTTATAACGTCAGCTCCGATAGAACGTCGGAGAATTTATATTTTCTATTGGATCAAATTTTTAATTAATAGGGCAATGTTATGATGGCGCAAGTGTGATGTATGGCCATCTAAATGGCCTTCAAAAAAAAAAAAAAAAAAAAAAAAAGAAAAGGCGCCGCAGGGTGTATTTGTCCATTGTCTTGCCCATCGTCTTAACCTTATGATGCAGCAAAGTTTAAAAATATTTCTAAATGTCGAATCTGCATCTGCATCTACGAGGCGTATACCAACAATTAAGGAAACTCGGTTTTCAAATTCGAAGTTAGTAAATCTGATTGTTCAAGGCTGGAATAAATTAAAATCCGTCTTTGAATTTATTACAAACTGTGACAAATCTGATAAAAAATCAATCCGGCTTGCGAGAGGATTTTTAGGTGAGATGAACGATTTTGAATTCACGTTTCTGGCATTAGTGTTTAATGACATTTTTTCAATCACGGACATACTATTTGCGTTATTCAAAAAAAATCGCTTGACATTCATTTTTGCATATCCAATATAAAACGCTGTCGTGAGGCGCTCTGTAAAAAAAGAAATGAACATTTTTTTAATACCATGTTTGATGAAGCAAATTCTACTACAGAAATAAATCATTACAAACGTGAGCTTGCTAAGCTTTCACCTGAAGAAATTAGGACTAAGTACAAAACCCTTTTTTATGAAATATTGGACCATATTTTAATAGAAAACACTAAGCTTTCAAGACTCGAAAAAACTTACATTTTTATGTTTGGCAGATTCCGCTAAATTTTCCGACTGGCCCGTTTGAAAATTTGTTACAGTTATATGGGGAAATATTTTCAAAAAGTCAACGACTTAAAAATGAGCTTGGTCTTATTTTTGCCAATGACAGTAAATGGAATATATTGCTGCAAGAGCAAGTGAAAAAAATTTATGAAAATAAAGATATATTAACCAAAGCATATAATGTGTTTTTCCTTATTTTGACAATACTGTCGACAAGTGCTTCAGTAGAAAGAAGTTTTTCTTGCTTCAAACGTGTAAAAACTTATTTAAGAAATACAATATCTCAAGGCAATTCTTTAGGCAATATTTCAATTCAAAAGGAATTTCTGGAGGAGATTAGGGCAACTCGTTATGAGGATGTTATAAATAAATTTGCTGCTATGAACGATAAGAGAATTGATGACAAAATTTAGGTAAGTCGTAAAAAAATATTCTAAACCTTCCACATATAAAAAAATTCTGGAAAAAAAATGATTGCGATATTTTCTTGCTTCATTTGCACTTCACTTACTTTTTCACCCACGAGCCGCCACTGAGTTCTAACGAATTTCTTATCAGTGGTACGATAGCACAATTGGTTAGAGCAATGGACTAGTGATCCAGATGTGCGAGTTCGATCCCTGCTAGTACCATAACTTTTGCTGTTGATTATAAATATTTCACAGTTTAAAAACAAACTGATAAAATACTTCTATTTAAAATTTGGCTTATACGGGCATAACGTAAAAATTATAAATTTACTAATATGGACGGGACCTAATAACGATGTCAGATTTGACGTCCAGTCCGGAACGCCGCGCCATAAGGTTAGAATATTTGGTAGGATCAACAATGGTTATGATACTGGTGGGTTTGAATTTATTTATTCAAAATATTCCTGTAAGACAATGATAGTCTGTATAAAAATAGTCATAAAACAAGTAAGCAAAATAAAACTTAAATACTACCTAAGACTTATTTTGACATTAAGACCATTTACGAACAATATATCTACACTAATCCAAAACAAAATCAAAATAAAAGCTGTCAGGTACTCCTCCATTGAATAAATACATTAATCAACCAATGTACATGGGTCAAAATCCATACCTGCTCCCTTTAAGAGTGTACTAAAGAATCTCCTACCTACACAATAGAGTTTCATTAGGTGGCTAATTTATGGGGGGTTTTAAGGCTAAGGGAACCAGATGACTTTTATTGCAGTTAAGAAATCAACAAATGATTTTGAAACAGATCATATAAGCTTTTAATTGACTTTTATTCTATCGCATATAGGCTTTTTTTGTGATTATTTAATTTACATTAGACATTTATTTCTATTGTCATAGTGGAAATGAAAGTTTTTAATTAAATAAATAAATCTAGACTTGTCCTATTTGAAGTTGCGCTCAACCGACCCGAAGAATATTGAAATCCATTATCTTACAATTCTTGTTAATGGTTTTTCTGCTTCAATATTTTGCAATAGAACATGATAACAATTATATTAATGAACACTCAGAAAGTAAACCTGCCTTTCAATGTATGTCCAATATACAAGTAGGGTGATTGTTGGTGTATTCTGAAAAAAGGTCAGTCATGTGAGTTCCCCTTAATATGAACAATATCAATTTTCCATCCTATGAAGGATGAGAGGGGATGGTACTTTAAATAATATTAGAAACAGCCATAAATCGAAAGAGTTAAGAAACATGATAAAAAATAATGGTAATCTTTGTAAGCAGATTAGGTATATTCAGATCTTAACTACCTAAGTTTTTGTTTCATATACCTGTCAATAACTAAATTACCTGTTTCAGTAGAGCTTGAATTGGACCTGCTTTTCCTTTCAAAATACTGGTGGATCTCATCTCTGTTTAGATTTACAAAGGCATGTGGAGTCATATTACCCGAGTTCGATGGATTATTAGTTTTGGTAACAATTTGTTCTTCTGAATAATCCTAAAATATTTATTATAATTATAAATTATGACAAAAAAAGTTAGCAATGTAGACCTTTTTTTATATTTTCTAGTATGAAAGTTAGTTAGTTTTTTTAACAAAACTATTTATAATTGACATGGTGGTCTAGCAGTTAAGTAAAGTAACTATGGAACACAAATATTATTTTAAAGGAAATTCTTATTAAAAACCAAAAAATGATTTTCTTTATATAATCCAGTATCTAAAGAGTAGAGAGTTGCAATTTTTTAAAACTCGTAGATCTTTGAGAGCTTTTTTGAACCAGCCAAAGTTTGCACTGCTAGACCCTCGCGAGTTAAAAAAAAAACGCAAAAAAGCCGCAATCATAACTCACATTATTGTAAATTGTTCTATCCTCAGCCAAAAAAAAGCCGATTTTGCTCACTAAAACATTGAACGCAAAATGAGATTTTATAAATTGGCGTTATACAATGGTCTAAGACATGGTTGGAGCCAAAACGTATTCTAACACCAAACCTAATTTTATGATGTACCTGGAAAAACCAGGTCTAAGCATCTTTTTATTAAAAATGGTTTATTCACTATGTCCTTATGATATTATCTTCTCTAGAGGACCTGAAGCAATAGTATGGCATTGAAATCTTTGCTTTCTTTATAAAGTAGATAATCATTACCTTTGAACATCTTGCGTCTTATTACTTTCCCGAATTTTTTCGAAAATCTTACCAACTGCAAATAAAAAACTTAAATAAAATGAAAATAGATCACGTAAAAACAAAGTATCACATATTTCAGAAGTGTTCCCCTTCAAATTCATTTTGACACATAAAAAAAAATTTTTGCTATGGAATTATTGTAAAATTGGTTCCAGAACGCATTTAAAATGTCCAGATTTTTAACTATAGATTCATATTGATTTATCAGAGAACCAATGAATATAAGGTATATTGGCCTTAACCTTTATTTTTTTACATTTATATAATTGCTCTACCAAATTAATATTTGACTTTTTTTTAACTTACGGAGGGTATAGCAATGTAAACTATGACTAGTTCAGAAAAGCCCACAAAGAGCTGCATCTAATACATAATAAAACAATACCACTGCTTCTTGAACTAATAATACAAATAATAACAAAAAAAAACATACCTGGTCCTCTTCAATATCGTCAGGCAACTTTTTGGACGGCAAAACTCCTTTAGATGTTGGCTTTGGCCACCAACTTTCTATTCCAGAAACATAACTATCTGTATCTTTAGGTTGTCGTCCCTTTGAAGTAGGGCCCGAGTTTATCTTAGACAATCCATTCGAGTCGCTGTAGGAGGCGGCTTTACCAGCTCTAGTATAATACGCAGAAAAAGAGCCCTTGTCTGTTCTAAGCTTCGAGGTAATTCCAGCATTTTTGCTAGACCAGGTTTCAGCACTAATAGGTTTCAAATTATTATTTTCCACTGCCACTTCCCAGAGAGATGGCTGTGTATTAATAACTTGTTCAGAAGGTAAGATATTATTCTTGAACTGATCATTAGAAGAAAATGAGTTTATGCTTGAAAAAAACTCTTCAGGTGTCTGAGGAGTTTCCTTTATGCACAAATTATCTTCTTTGTTCTTCACAGGAAATTCCTTTGTATTCACACTTAACGCCAAATTATCTTTAGTAGCCGTCATTTCGATTTCTGAACTCCAAATATCTGTGTTTTTGTATGTAGAATTATCAGTATTGATTTTTCTATATTTGTTTGATATTCCTGAACTCTTTTCTTTGCTATGTACCACTGTATATACATCATGGCCAAGCCTTGTTGATGGACCGGGAACTGGTACTCGAAATTCATCATCTTGACTACCATCAAATTTATCAAAATTTACCTCCTTAGATGTTTCTAATTCTTTTGTCCCACTTCTTTTTTTACTCGGTGACACAAACTTTTCTTCCCAGTAATCGCTGGATGTGCTGGGGGATGCTAATGTCATGTCTTGGAGGGTGGCTTGGTTTCTCTTAGGTCTGTTGGCTGCTACCATTTCCCTTGCCTCAGAAGAGTGTTCTATTTCAGATGTTCTTCTACGTTTTTGGGATGCTACTGTAGTCTTCTTAACATTTAGACTGGCTTCATAATGTGCAACAGCTGCTTTTGTATCCAGACTCTTTCTTCTACCTCGCGTCACTGTAGATTGTTCATCAAGAATCTGTTTGGACATAGCAGGCACTGCTAGTCTCATTTCTTGTTGAAATGGGTCATTCTGACTATATGTTCCTTCAGAAGGCTTTTTTTTGCTATTTACCACCGGTGATAACTCATCTTCACTTTTCTCCAGTTGGTCTGTCTTTATTTCTAAATTATCTTTTACCTGGCTTCTGTTTCTTCTTAACACCAATACTACTCGGTCATTCTGGCTGTCTCTGGATGTCCTAGACACTACAGTCATTCCCCCTTCAAATGCATCACCTTTGTGTGACTCTTTTTCCTGAGCTCTTCTTACAATACGTAACGGCGCTACTGTTATGTCATCATCGTTCTGACTCCTTTCAGGTGTCCCATGTAACATTCTTTTCTTTCCACCTAAAGAATTTCTTATATGATTTATTTTTTTACCACCTATGACTTTACGCTGTCCATCCCAGTTTTTCTCAGTATTGTTGGACAATAGTGTTTCCCTCGTTTCCGAAATTTCTTTTACCTGAAGTATTTTTCTACTATCTAGGTCTCTTAACTTTTGCAAAGATACATGGGATTCTATGCTTTCATCATCCCCAGAGTTCAGATGCTGACCTCTATCGGAAATTACTGAAGAGCTATCAGTTTCGATTCTATCGCACTCAAAAGAATCTGATTCGGTAAGCAATTCCGAACTATCCTCAATTTTACTGTCATCTTCAGAATCCCCATAGTAATTTCTGTTAGATTTTACAGGAGACTTTTCATCGTTAAATTTACCTCTCTTAATTTCGTCGGGATCGACAGAGTCTTCTGGAGAATCTTCATCTTCAATCGGTTCATTGAAATCAAAAGGCAATTGAATAAACTGAGGACGTTTCCCAAATATTGTAAAGTTGTCCGCATAAGCTGAGCCTGCCGAAACATGGTCATGCGTGTCTAAAATCGTTTCACCCACAACACTATCCTCCCAGCCTTCCGATCCACTTTTACTCGTTCTTGGTCTACAGGATTCCTCCAAAGCATCAAAATCAATTTGCTCAATCTGCTCTAATGTTGCAGTACATACTGGTGTTGAATTCGATGGCTTGTCCCAGTATGTACCGCTGGAATAAGATTCATCGGTGCCAAAGCCTGGCTCTAATATTGTCAAGGCTTTGGCCTCAATTCCTTCATGACCTTCAGCATATTCATCACTGGTCGAAATCGATAATGGGTTGTCCGCTAGTCTCGAAAACTCTGCTTGCTCAATGTCAGTTAATGGTGAGAAAGGAGGACTTTCGATATATGGTGAACTCCACGATTCCATGGGTTCAGAACATATACTATTTTCAGAGTTTTCTTCCTGAGTTTCTTCAGGTTCATTCAATATTTGCGATAGTTTTTTAGATATTATTGAAAGACCTTCAACATCTAGTTCATTATTAGATGCCTCCAAGGATCCTGCACTTAAAGAATCCTCTTGGCTTTCTTTAGATCTCTGCGAGAGTTGCACCTCTTTTTCAAATGCTACTGGAATATCACCGACTAGTGGTTCATCCCAACTACAGCTGGGTTTACAAAGTTCATCTGGTTCAGACTTGACTATGGTCAAGAAGTTATCCTCGCGGCTGTCCTTATTTTCGCATAAAATATTCATCTGATCTTCAGACGATACTGAAATATCTGTAATTAATGGTTCTTTACTGTTGGCCACAGGTTTACAAGATTCCATTGCATTTAATGTTCTTTCTTTCAAACAGTTGTCATTAGTACACTCTTGGCTTTCTTTAAATCTCTGAGATAGTTGCACGTCTTTTTCAAATGCTACTGGAATATTGGTGTTAAGTGGTTCATCCCAACTACAGCTGGGTTTACAAAGTTCCTCTGATTCAGACTTGACTATGGCCAAGAACTTGTCCTCGAGGCTGTCCTGATGTTCACATGAAATGTTTCCCTGATCATCAGATAACACTGAAATATTAGTTATTAGTGGTTCTCTTCTGTTGGATAGAGGTTTAGAAGATTCCACTGCATCCAAAGTTTTTTCATTCAAACAGTTGTCCTCTTTATTTTCCTTAAATTTATCCGATATGTCTACACTTAAAGGGTTATCCTTCTGAACTTCACTACATACACCTGATATTTCTAATACAGCTGAGGCTACTGTAGTATTGCCAACTAGTGATTTGTTGTTGGAGTTTTTGGAAATATCCAAAGTATTCAATGAATCCGTTATATGTTCTGTAGATACTTTAGAAGTAGAGTTAACTGTTAGTTCACTTTCTTCCTGACCCTCATACTCATCTGATATTTCCATATGCTCATCAGCCACCACTGAAGTGTCTTGTTTGGAATGATACTCTGGGGTTTCTTTTGATTCAGGTGAGGTTTCCACTTCTTCTTGAGGCGCCGGTACGCTATGTGGTCTAGGAACTGCCTCATCATCTCCTTCCACTTGGATCTTCAGCTTTTCATTCAATATAACTTGAGAATTTAACTGAACAGGGAATGCTGGAGCACATTCTAAATCTGAGTTAATAGATACAACTGGAGTACATTTGTCATGAACTTCTTTGCTTTGGCCTTCAACATTCTGGATCTCATCACTATGAGACCCTACAATTTGTTTGTCTAATGCTAATGTACCTGCCACTGCTTTGCTAGGTATTAATGGAGTCTTCTGAACTGGGATTTCACCACTCTGGGAAGCCAGCAGTTCCTCTGATACATTTAGTGCATTAGGATTGGTTGTTACACTGTCAGATATTACTGTATTATCTATAGCTTGAATTAAATTATTTGATTCAGCTACTTCTTTGGGTTGTTCGTCTACTGGAGTCTTGTTCGTTTGATTATCATCATTATGGGGGTTTAGTTCTTTAATCGAAATTACTAGATCATCAGATTTGGCTACTGAATCATCTTTTACTACTGAAGTATTTACAATTTGAGCCTCATCACTACAAGGTTTCAGCTCTTCATGTGATGTAAAACTATTTTGGGGTTCGACTACTACATCATTAGGCAGAACTAAACTATCTTTGACTTGAATCTGATTGCTCTGATGCTCCAGCAGTTCTCTCGATGATGCTGAAATACTTGGACCAGTTACTGGCTCATTTAATAATACTGACATCTTTCTGGTTTCACTTTCAACACTACAGAGCTGTAATTGTTCGCCTGATGTTGCTGGAATATCCATATTGGTTATTGTACTATTAAACTCTGCTGATGTGTCATCTAATATGCATTGGTTAGAATTTGGAATCTCTTTGACTTGTATCTTATTCCTGTTAAGCTCCAGTTGTTGGTCTGGTATTACTGGACCATCTGGTACAGCTTCAGGTTCTACAAGAGATGTTTCAACTTGAGTATCACAGGTATGGAGGTCGACAAGCAGTAACTCGTCAGCTACAGAGCACTGCTCAGTACCCCTGTTGTTATCAGATATTGGCGAGTCGATGGGTACATAGATAACTTCATCCTCATCATCATCTGATTCAATTTCAATTGTGGCCTAAAATAAATTATGTATGAGCGCCAGATGAAACAAGTGTTATTAATTTAACCTATGTTGAGTTTAATTGTTGGTAATGATGGAGTTTTTAAATCTTTAGACATACTAATCAAAATGTATTGTTATAATGTCATGTTAATGTCTTTCCTCAACAAGTGTGAAGAGTGAACGTTATTGAACTCCATAAAAGAAGTTCTAAAACTTACTTGAACCTTTAGAGGTGCAAGGTGTACTTAACCTCTCAGAAATAACACTATAGTAAAACCATACAAAACAATAGCCGAGTTCTTGTTTTAATATTTTCTGAATTAACATTGTTTAACAGATTACAAGGTGGTGAAATTATATATAGACTATTTGTCTATAAATTGTCTTTAATTCGTTCTGAATAGTTTATTTGATAATATTGAGATTCTCAAAATTACGAGGTGTTACTTATTGTATGATTAAGAAACATAATTTTAAAGTTACTATGCAAAAGGATGGACTTAAACATTTGCGCAAAAATTCAACTTTGTACATTATTTTTCTAATTTTACTTACCACAACTTTTGGCTCTTGCCAACGGGCAAAAAGTTGATCTTCAAAATCAGCAATGGAATAACTGGAATTTTCTTCATCATTGAGCCCACCAAAAGGATTAGGTCGGGAGTGAGGGAAGAAATAATTTCCTTCCAGGGGATTATATCTTTGAAACATCTGAAAATTTCAAATATTTTTAGCTATTAAAAATCGTAAATGATTAAAAATTATATTTTTTAATATATGCTCATAAAATTTCAAAGTTATATTTAAAAAAAATAAGGGGGCGACATTAATCCTGGGTCACTTGTGGTATACACACAAAAGTCTGGAATCCGACGAATATCTGGCGAATTACTTATTTAATTTTTTTTAAATTGGTAAGTTTAGGTTCAAAATTACGGCGGATCCGTTAGTGATATCCGCGGTGGTGCCGAGTCTACAGTTTTTCAGAATTTGATATCAACTTTTCTTTTTCTTATGGAAAATTGGATTCTGAGAAGGAATCTGATACTGTTAGACATACTTTAATATAAACTTCATAGTTTTCGAAATATTCGCAATATATATATATATATATATATATATATATATATACATATATATACATATATATATACATATATATATATACATATATATATATATACATATACATATATATATATATATATATATATATATATATATATATATATATATATATATATATATATATATATATATATATATATATATATATATATATATATATATATATATATATATATATATATATATATATATATATATATATATATATATATATATATATATATATATATATATATATATATATATATATATATATATATATATATATATATATATATATATATATATATATATATATATATATATATATATATATATATATATATATATATATATATATATATATATATATATATATATATATATATATATATATATATATATATATATATACATATATATATATATATATATATATATATATATATATATATATATATATATATATATATATATATATATATATATATATATATATATATATATATATATATATATATATATATATATATATATATATATATATATATATATATATATATATATATATATATATATATATATATATATATATATATATATATATATATATATATATATATACATATATACAGGGTGGCCCATCGAAAACGTACCGCAAGGCATAACGGCCAGGGTAATTTTTTTTTCAAAAAATCCAAAAACACGTCAATTTTGTTTGTGAGGGGGACAATTTTTGCCCTTAAAATGATCGCAAAATTTTCAACCCTCTAAGCGGGGGTGTCATCCCCCAAACTTTTTCAAATGGGAAGAGGGGTCAAGTGGTATCGCAATGAAAAGGGCTTTCTATTCTCTATACATTCCCGCTTTGGTTTTGAAAATCGGTCAAGTCATTTAGAAAAGATGAAGGATTGAAATTTAAAATGTTTATTTACAAATTATCAGAGTAAATGATAAGGATAAATTCCTTCGACCAATTCACTATTTTTTTCCTGTTATTTTAGATGTTTACTGCTGATTTTAGTGATTTGACATGCCACAACGATCAGGTGCGGTAGTTGCTAGATAGCTGTTCTGTAACTTGTGCGTTTAAATTTCTCAATATCATTAAATTTTTTATCAATAATTATGGTGTACTCACTTGCAGAAAAAGTGGAAATAATCGAACTTTATTTTAAAAATAATGAATGTGGCAATCGGGTTGCGCAGATATTTAATGAACGACATCCTGAAAAACACCTTTCCGGCAAAATTGTTCGCGAGTTAGTAGCAAAATTTCGCGAAACTGGATCCCTTATAAATAAAAAGAAGCAGATGGAAAATCCTGTAGTAAATGAAGCTATGGAGGTCTTTGTATTGGGCCAAGTTGCCATGGCGTGAATCGTACAAGTGTCCAAAGAATATTGAAAAAACACCATTTCCACCCGTATAAAATTCAGTTGGTACAGGAACTCAACGAAGACGATTTTGATCGCCGCTTGCAATTTTGTGAAAGTATTAGTGAAAGAGTGGCCAATAATAATAATTTTCTATTCAATGTGTGTTTTTCGGGTGAGTGCACTTTCTTTTTGAACGGTGTAGTTAATCGGCATAACTGTCGGTACTGGGCTGAGAACAACCCCAGGGTATTTCACGAGGTGCACACACAACATCCTCATAAATTGAACGTGTGGGCTGGTATTTTTGGAAATTCTATTGTGGGTCCTTTTTTTCTTCCTGGAACTCTAACAGGTGATATGTACTTAGATTTACTGGAAAATACCATCGACCCAGCCCTAACTGACATCATCGAAAATAATCCTGGATACGTTGAAGCGGAACTGATATTTCAAGAAGACGGTGCACCTCCACATTACTCTCAAAATGTGCGTAATTATTTAAACACTAACTTTCCCGGGCGGTGGATAGGACGAAGGGGTGCCATTGAGTGGCCTCCCCGGTCACCCGACTTGACTCCTTTAGACTTTTTTCTATGGGGACACATAAAAAGTAAAGTGTATAGCACTCCACTTGCCTTATTAGAAGATCTGCGAACACGAATTATTGACGTTTGTCGCGAAGTGACCCCTCAAGTTCTTCAGAATGTTCGAGAACGATTTGAAGCTAATTTGTATTACTGTATGGAGGTCGACGGGCAACATTTTCAGCATTTGCTTCATTAATACGGTAAGTTTTTTTTTATTTAATCCAATTTATGCGTTTTTTGAAAAATGTATTTTTCAAATTTCAATCCTTCATATTTTCTAAATGACTTGACCGATTTTCAAAACCAAAGCGGGAATGTATAGAGAATAGAAAGCCCTTTTCATTGCGGTACCACTTGACCCCTCTTCCCATTTGAAAAAGTTTGGGGGATGACACCCCCGCTTAGAGGGTTGAAAATTTTGCGATCATTTTAAGGGCAAAAGTTGTCCCCCTCACAAACAAAATTGATGTGTTTTTGGATTTTTTGAAAAAAAAATTACCCTGGCCGTTATGCCTTGCGGTACGTTTTCGATGGGCCACCCTGTATATACATATATATATATATATATATATATATATATATATATATATATATATATATATATATATATATATATATATATATATATATATATATATACATAATATATACATATATATATATATACATAATATATACATATATATATATATATATATATATATATATATATATATATATATATATATATATATATATATATATATATATATATATATATATATATATATATATATATATATATATATATACATATATATATATATATACATACATATATATATATACATACATATATATATATATATATATATATATATATATATATATATATATATATATATATATATATATATATACATATACATATATATATACATATATATATATATATATATATATATATATTTATATATACATATACATAAATATATATATATATATATATATATATATATACATATATATATATATATATATATATATATATATATATATATATATATATATATATATATATATATATATATATATATATATATATATATATATATATATATATATATATATATATATATATATACATATACATATATATATATATATACATATATATATATATATATATATATATATATATATATATATATATATATATATATATATATATATATATATATATATATATATATATATATATATATATATATATATATATATATATATATATATATATATATATATATATATATATATATATATATATATATATACATATACATATACATATACATATACATATACATATACATATATATATATATATATATATATATATATATATATATATATATATATATATATATATATATATGTATATACGTATATAAAAGCCGCCAAGCTTTTGAAATAGTTTATTTCTTCTTCAGAGTTCTATAAATAACATAATTTTCAGAAAAAATTTATGTTTTTTGCAATTAAAAGGTACTTACACTAATTAAAACGTAAAGACTATTCTCAGTGAATTTTCAGAAATATATAGACTATAAAATTAAGTAGATTTTGCCTACTAAAATTTTGCCTGAAAATGGACTTTGGTTAGTATAATCCATATAATAAATTTTCAATATCAGCTAAGAATTTTGGAAATTGGATGTCCTTTATATTTGGAAGAAGACCAAATTTGAATCTTAACGCTAAAAAATATTTAATCTCAGTTGTCTTTTGTTTCAAATTTTTCTTTTAAGTATATAAGTTTTAAATTTTCTAATTTGCTTAAAATCAATCCATTGAACAATCTACATCTTCCATTTTTAGATACATATCATAAAAGTCGAAAATAATAAATTAATTACAAATTGGTATATCAAACCTACTAGTTTCAATAGATTTATTAATTATATTATCATAATAACAAAATGAAAATTAATTTAAAATAACCTCTTATTCAAAAATAGAAATGAAAAATTAATACACTCAACATTAAATTTCAGAATCAGTTAACAAATTTTAGTAGATAACTCAATCAAACTTATTAAAAATGTATTATACAACACTAGTAATAATAATAATATTCTAAACGAAAGCAATTATGAAAGGAATCATACATATTCTAATAATGACTTGGTTTTTGGTTCAATTCCCTACATTCAAAATTTGAGCCCTAAGGTTATTAAAATTTTTAAAACAGTAAATATAAAAAACGCACAGTATCGTGTTAAAACCATTGGTATTTTGTATAGTAAATTAAAAAATAAAGATCATGTTTTAAACCAGTATTTAATTGTGTTTATTGCATTGCTTGTTTGAACTGCGGTCAAACAAAACAAATATTAAACAAAAGAATTGCATTATACAAAAGTGATCCAAGACTCAATAAAAGGTCTTGTGCTCTTTCAGAACATATTATAAATACGGGACACACATATAATTTTAAGAAAAAAAAAAATGTACACATTGAACATAACACTAGCAAAAGGCTTTTTTTAGAAACAACTGAAATACATAAACATACCCCCCTTTTTATATTATGCATGTGATATATTTAACCTATTTCTCTCATTTGATAGAAAAATAATTGGCTTTAAACTGTTTATTTCTTGTCAAGTAATGTCAAATTTTTAGATGGCAAAATCTACCTAATTTTATAGTCTATGTACTTCTGAAAATACACTTAAAATTGTCTTTACATTTTAATTAATGTAAGTACCGTTTATTGTAAAAAAGGCGTAAATTTGCTGATAATTATGTTATTTATAGAGCCCTGAAGAAGAAATGAATTATCTTGAATCCTTGGGTTATTAGAAAATAAAAATATAGACTTTTTTGCTGAATCCCTGTTATTTTTTTATACTATTGATAGTATATGGCCGTTACCTACAAGCACTTACTCATTAACATTACTTACCAAATCAACCATTCCTGGAATTGTCCCTCTTAGTCTGTCTTCAAATATTCTAGAGACGTAATCATCTTCAGATGACCGCACTTCTACACATTCTGATGAAGAAAATGTGGGAGGAAAAGGAGGAATCTCATGTAGAGTTATAACGTTTGGTTGTTCTTCAAGTGTATGTATCTCTAGTGGCTTTTCTTCATTCGCCCACCTAAACATAAAAAACTAGCTAAACACTGTAATTCAACAAATATCTATAACTATGACCTTATTTCAATAAATCAAATACTATATGCATATATATTTTTTGTTTTCCCAATTTTTAGAATCAAAACAGTACTAATTAACAAGTTACTTAATTTCAAAATAATAAATTTTTCAGAAGATGGGGAAAGACTTCAGACACAGAATGTGAAAAAAATAGCTAGAGTTACAGGAAACCAAGGAATACAGTGTGTGGCCAGCACTAGGTGTCAACTTAGTATGCACTTAATTTCTCTTAAATTTACATCACCATTTCATTTTATTTGTACCTACCGCCAATATCTTCTAAGCATATCTCGAACACTATACCGAGAGTCATTCTTCATGTTGTCCATAATTTCTCCCAAACAAGGATATATTCTAAGTTCATCCATTTCTTTTCTTAAAACCTTACATGTAGTCTAAAAAAAACAATTTATAGTTAGCCTAAATAAAAATACATCCAAGAAGTCACAAAGACACAGCAGCAACTGCTGTCAATTGAATAAAAATATTAAGCCCCAAGAACCTACAATTGTCAACATTTGAGCCTTACCTTATCGATGGTTTGTGCAGACGATGGAGAACTCAAAGTCTTATACCTCTGAAAGGCAATAAATGCTCGAAGCAGATCATCACCTTTACATTTAATATTTTTGTGAAACCAGAAAAAGGCCCTACAACAAAAAAGAATTAATGAAAATAATTTCATTGTATCAGTCAAAGAATGACAAACACAACAAATGTTTGAATACTTAAAGTCGCTAACATCGGAAGTGGAAAAAAATTAAACAATTTACATCAATAATAAAATTTAAATAAAAAATATTATTACGTAAAATGTAAAAACAAAACTATTTTTCACAAACACTTCCACTATATTTTTTTTAAAACACGTAACATGTTTTGCTACCCAGTAGCTTCTTCGGACGTTACATCTCGAATGAATAAACTTAAGAGTGAAGGAATATTTATATAACTAGGTGTAATACAACGATTCGGAAATTTTAAAGATATAAAAGTCTGGGAATTTTTAAGAACTAGCCATAAACTTAAACTACCAGAACATATTCAAATATATTTAACAGAGTTAAATTATTGAGTTCTACCTTTTCGTTTAACAAAAATTTGAACGTTTGAGCTTATTTATTTCTAGAGACTCAAGTACATTCAATTTATGACCCTTATTTTCTTTGCGTAAAATTTTAAAATTTTTTTATCAAAGGTATGACCAGTCTCAATTAAGTGGTTTGCATAATTGCACTTAGTTTTTCCCTCGATAAAACATTTATAGTGCTTATATATTCTTTTTCCAAAATAACTGCCTGTAAGTTGCTATACACCTAATTCTTCACGTTAATCAGATTTTGTTTTATTATTTTTTATGTACTTACTTAAAGAATTACTGGTTTTATATGCTACCCTAATCCCTAAACCCTTTAGAAATTTACCTATTTTAGAGCTAGAATTACCTATATGTGATATAACTAGCAGTTGTATTTAAACGAAGGTGAACCAACTTACTGAAAAAGTCCTATCCACATCGCTGTGCAATCTTTCTCGTTCGGATGAAGACGCACTTTCAGAAAACAATGCATTATGGAATCTAATCTACGAAAAAGGCAACTGACCATCAAAGATTTGATTCTTAAAGCTGAGCGTTTTAAATATCTCCACTAAAACACCAAAAATATTTCATTAGTTCATAACAAAATGTAATACTTAGTACTATTCTTTGGTAGTATATTAAGCTACCAACAGTCTTTATTTTACATGCCTTCAATCACAAATGACATATTGAAAAAATCTTCAAAAAATACAACCAAACTGCTGACCATCTTGAAATATAAGTAATGACTTTACTCCAATATTTTAAGAAATTAGTATACATATATACCCTTGTTACTGAATGACTAGATTTTATTTAAAATTAACTCTATTTCTATGGTTTTGTTTTGTCTCTATATTTCTTTATTATTTGTATTTTGTATTGTTTAACTAGAAGTCAATGATATTATTATAATATAATACAGCAAATATTTGAATATGTAATAATTAAATACATGCATTAAATAAAAATCTTACCCTTAACGATTCGTGATGTGAATTTATAAAATCCCTCACCACCTGGCAAAGAAGAACAATGATATCTTCCATTGATTCTAAGTATTCATCGATATAAGCATTTGCAAGTTTAGAATATTGCCTACTAATCAACATGAGATATCTTGTTAGCACTCCAAGTAAAGGTTGCTTTTGTGTTAAATCTGATATTTGCTGTTCTAAAACCCTACGATAATAAAAAAATATTATATTTTAAAGTCTAAACATAACTGAATTTGAATATAAATTTCTGTTCACTTTCAATTATTCAAGAAATGACCAAGCACCTAATATACTGAGGTAGAAGTAGAAACTATTTTTCATCCGGTATTTTTTGAGAATAAAAATTATTCATTAAGTTGAAATCTTAATGCGTAAAATAAACTGAAGATTAAACACTGTTATGTAGTAGTCAAAGTCAAAATATGCTTTATTGTCCAAAGATCAAATTTTACTGACAAAGCTGTAATAATAAATAAAATTAAAATAAAGAAAAACAAAGCAGCTCCAAAAAGAAATGAAAAACTGATGTACACAATTGCGATTACTAAAGTTCATATATTTTCCAGAATCTTTTGCACATCCACCAAAATAAAAGTAACTACCCTACCCATGGCGAGATACATTGCACGTTTACGCGGGGAATTGGGGATCACTTTGTTCCACACCACAGGTTGCGCAGATGCTGGAATAGTCCAGATTTTTTGGCTGTAAAATTTTACAATAAAGTGCCAAGGGAGGTCAGAGATCTAGAACTTAAATCTTTTGAAATCAAAGTTTTTAACTTTTTGGTTAATAAAGCCTACTATTGTACCAGCGAGTGCTTAGAGGAATGCCAGATCTCTATAGCTTAAATGCTAAATTTTATTTATTAGTTTTAATTGTCTAATATGTATTGACTTTTTAAAATGAAATTATTCAACTTGGTTAGTCTTATTAAGTGTCATTGTTTCTGTTTTAATATTTTCTCTTGTATTTGCTGAACTTTTAAACTGTGACTGTTTTAAGTGTTAGTTTAATGTAATTAATTTTTATTGTATTAGTTATTTGATTCAATGCCTGACGTATGTAAACTACTATTGTAATAACATGAAGATGACAAATAAATAAATCATACAGTCATACATGAGATTATTAAATACATTAACTCCCTAAAAAATAACGGTTTCTCTGGGAAGGATGGAATCTCTTCAAAAATAATCAAATCTCTTCACAAACATCTTTTAGATCAACTTGAACCAATTATAAACTTAATATTCAAAACTGGTAAAGTACCTAGCCATTTTAAAATATCTGTAGTCACTTCAATTTGCAAATCAGGTAACAAACACCGTATGGGAAACTATAGACCAATAAGTGTAATATCTAATATCAGTAAAATTTTTGAAAAATGTCTTAAAGACAGACTAACATCTTATTTACACAAAAACCATATTCTATCACCAAATCAGTTTGGATTCACTTCAGGTTTAAGTACAGTGGATGCCATGTTTGAACTAGTAAATGATATAAACACAAATCTTGAAACGGGAAAGAAGTGTCTTGCAGTCTTCTTCGATTTATCAAAAGCGTTTGATATGGTATCAGATTCTACCAGACACCTTGCAAAAATATGGCATAAGGGGTAATGTCTTATAAAAAATTATTGATCTGACCGTTTACAATATATCAAAATAAAAGACAATAGACCACAGAGTCACAGTGGAGGGTCGGTTTGATCCACTTACTTTTAACCTAACCTACTGACAATCTAAATGTAAAGTTAGGAGCATTTGTAATATTATCCAAGAATGGATAAACCACATGTTTTGTGATATTGTTTTTCACATACCGAATAATTGAAAAAAGGTACAGAGTTGTCTTGATTCAGAATTGATCTGAAAATGGTCATTAAAATCTCCTGTTATTAAAATGGCTTTATTAACATTTAGAACATTCAGTGCATTCGCTAAGCCCAATAAAAATGTATTAAAGTCACTATATACAGTTAAAATTTGTTGGTTCTGGCATACAATTCCAGACACCTCAATATGTATTTCAACAGACATTTCACATACACCCTTAATAGGAACTGCATTAATCTCACTTCTCATGAATATACAAACTTCCCCATAGATATGTGTTCTACAAAAGCCTGTGACATTAAGAAAACCCTTAAGTCAGAGGGAGTTTAACTCCTTTAGAGATTCATCTTTCTGTTCTGGTATTAAAACTTCGTTTAAGATACATAAATGAAGAAGATTTTGGTTATATGGAATGCTTTTTATCACTTGTTTATATCTGAGAATGACTTGTTTATTTATTTCTTTGTTTATTTATTTATTACAGGACAAGGGCAATTCACCAAACAGTTAAAATGCATACAAACAAAAAGAAATCACAATATAAAATCTCGAGTATTCAACAGAGATGTTCTAACAACCATCTGCAGAGAGAAGACTTGTGGATGAAGCATGTAGATAAATCTGAGAAAGCAACTCAGGACAAATTTGATAACAGTTTACAAACAAACATTTTATTGAAGTTTTTCCTCCTATTTGAAAGATTAAGAAGCCCCATTTCGGAAATTGAGGTTCTGTACAAATTAAAAAATTATAAATGATACATTTCTACTTACGTTTTAAACTGCATTAGTCCTTTTATGAAAAGGCCTTCATCTCTTACACTAATTAAAGGGTACATAATATCCCTTGTGGTCTCTTTAGTAAAGCGATTCAGTCGTTCTTCAGGGCTCTCAATTTCATCAGCTAAAAGAGATAATGAAAAGCCATTAACCTAATGTTTTAATAAAAAGTTTCAATTAAAACTCACTCAAATCTACACAGTCTATGGCAGGTTTAACATCTTCAGTTTTGATCACTGCAGTCATTTCGTTGAAGGATGATTCTTCCATCGAATCTGAAGATCCTTCTGATAATGTCCCGGAAGTAGTACTAGTAGTTGCATTAGATACATGTGACTGTAAGCCTGAAGTGGATGATGAAGGTTCAGAAATAAATTGACTTGTTGCTGTAGATGTAGAAGCTCGGGTTTCAGATATAGATAACTCCCTTCCAGATAATGACGAATTTGTAAAAGATGTTGATGGATAGCTGTGGTAATCAGAAGTTGATTGCTGAGCACTTACAGTTTCAGAACTTCTATTAATATCACCCACTGAAGAAGACTGAGGTTTTACAGGTCCAGATGGCTGTATTCTAGAAGTAGATGGTCTCATTTTAGACGTAGATGCTTCAGCCTGAGTTGCCAACACTGAAGAAGACTGCACACCGGATATGGAAGGATTTTTTCTAGGTAGAGTTTCTGATTCCGGTGAAGATTCCTCTGCTCTAGATCTAGAAGATCTTGACGTAGATATATGTTGTATTTCCAAACTATCCACGCCATTTTGTGATTGTGATGTTGCATGCTCTTTTTGAAAAGCACTCCCTGAAGTCGATTGCCTTATTGCAGGGATAGATGGTTGGGCTCTAGAAATAGATCCCAACGAAGATGAGGATGTCTGCCTTCTGGCAGCAAATGGCAGCGTTGAAGATGCCTGTGTTCGCGCTTGATAAGATGCAGTTCTCTGTGAAGTTTTATATGCATAATTTGATGGAAATGATTGTGCATATGGCGGAGCAGCATGGGAGTTAAACTGTGTTCTATTCGAAGGGTAGGAAAATAAGGGTGACTGAGTTCCAACCATAGGTCGACGTTGTTGAAACCAAGGCTGACTTGGTCCAGATTGTTGCGACAGTTCTCTGGAGGTCCTTTGGGAACTATTATGTGTATACCACCCAGTATCCTGATTCATCTTTAGAACTACGAAAGAAAAAGCAGCCATAAAATAATATATTAAATCAAATCAAAAAATGCTTTATTGTTTAAGAAATATATCATGTTGACAAAGCATAGAAAGTACTCCCTAAAATGAAAAATTACATTTTAAGAGTGAGAATAAAAGATCTGTCAAAAACATAATGTAAGAATATAACAATAACTAATATTGTCAGAAAATTAATACACAAGTAAATAGTCAAAGAACAACTATTTTAAAACAGAAAAAGATTCATTTCAATTAGTGAAGATAAATGGTAAAAGAAAACTTAAAATCGATATTTGAAAAATTCGTTTAGTGCATAATAGGGTCTTTCAAGTAGGATTTTTTTACTTGCATTTTAAATATTTTTTCTTCTTGGATTTCTTAAATGTAAAGGAATATACTCCTTTTTTATCAGACAGTTTATATGAAAATACAAACCAAAGTTAAAATGCTCTCTTTTTGCAAACAATGGTTTTACATGATTCTCATGTAACTCGGTTCTATATGTATCTATCTATATCCAAATTGTTTGATATAATTCTTAAGGCAAAACAGTTTGCTCACAACTTTTTGCTAAGTTGTCATGTCAATTGTCAAGCCACTTACACTGCATTTAAATGCAAGTTAACATGACACCATTCATTAATAATAGGCAAATATTGTTGTTTTATTTACAGACAATTATTTTACTACTACACTTTTATTCACCTGAAAATAATTATCTTGGGCCTGGGGATATTTAAGAGTGCAATTTATGGATTGTTAGTCTACATTAACAATTCAAAATGGCGACGCTTTCTTTTATATTTTGACTTGCATTTTAGCCATTTATTTTTTGAGATACAAAACGTAGATAGGCAAAAAACAAAAAAGAATAAAAAAACTGAGAAAATCTTACAACCTGTGTTTTTTATTTAATGGAATACCCTATATTTTCTGACGTTTGAAAAGATCTTTTCTTTCTGATTTCAAAAATATATAATATGATGACATTTTGTTTAAACTGTTTTTCAAATAATGAACTTCAAAAATTGGTAAAAAGTAATGTAATAAATATGGCCATGGATGACGTTAAAAGTAACAAAATGGTTAATATTTTGATCATTTTTAAGGCGCAGTACTTGAAAAATGATTAAAGTAAATATCATCATATTACATATTTTTGAAATCAGGAAGAAAAGATCTTTTCAATTATAACAAAAAGGACGTTCCATTAATAGCCTAGTCAAATTAGAGCAAAAAATAATTGTCTGCCATTAATTCTCAGAAGCTGGATATGATTTTATTTCACTTTGGGCAATCCAAATAAGAGTAATATGAGTTTAATCAGTTTTAATAAGGTGAGCTAAACTTTTAGGAGCCAAAAACCCAGGAAATTTTGACACTTTTTTTAGTTTTTAGCTTATAACATATAAAGGATACAGACAATTTCACTCTTCTTGTAATTAAAGATCATTAAATTCTCCTTCAACCTCCTTAAACAATTTACAGCCGGTTGCACAAAACTTAATTGCTGTTTAGAATATTTAACCCAGCTTTTGGATTCGACAAGCTGCTTATAGAAATCTAGGAACGCGCTGTCAAATTTGACATTCCATTAAACATTCTAAACTTTAATTGAGCTTTCTGCAAGTGGCCATTAGTCTAGGGGTTTAGTCGTAATCAGCATTCAAAAATAAGCAATTATTTCTTTTCAGCTGAAAAATGCATTACAATCACTTTCAAACGCCTGTGAATCAAAAAGAGCTTTTCCAAATGAAAAACAAAATACGAAAGGACTAGAGCATCAAATTCTGTGTTCAGGGAGCACCTATTTTAAATGTGTTCATTACTAAGCATAGATATAAGTAAAAAACCAAAGGTAGGTGTTGCATGTATTTTCCTCAGTTTCATGACATTTGAAAACAAAATTACTCACATTCGTCTGGCGCATTGAATTTCTAGGCAATTTCATCATTCAATTTTGTTCTTTATGATTTATCTAGGACCTCCATGTTTGGTGTAGTTATATTGTGAGGTATCATATTGTTTTTTTAAACTAATAATTCAAGATAATACCGAGTTGATCTTATGTGAATAAATGTAACTTTTCTACTCCAAGTAGACACTAGAATTACAGAACTCCTCCTTTTTGAACTCAGTGAAGAAGTTGCCTTATTGTGCCCTTCTTCTCCAGATATTCGATAAATATACTGACAAGACCTCTTTTAGGGGCCACCTGGACCACTCTTTATCTCGCACTCCCGGTCTCGCTTTTTTTTATTTGCAATGGCTTCCCTTCCTGCTTCGTGCTGTTGTATAATGACATAATCATGGTGACAATTTGGGGTAAAATTAGTATTGTTGTTGAAATCAAACATGACACTCTGATGGCAGTAGTATTTACTATTAGAAGTCGAAATGGACCAACCTGTAGTCATCCAAATTAATTAAATTGTTTATTTGTAAGGTGTCGAAGCTGACTTTGTTGGGATAGCTATAAGTTTTGATAGATGTACTAAATTTATTTATTTATTTATTTAAGTTTATTAGTCTGAAGAAAAAATACATTTTCATAGATAGGTCAAAAAGGAATTCAATAAAATAAAATACGTTACATAGAAGAAATACTTAACATAATAATACATATTAGACTTAAAACATACAAGTATCAACTACAAAACATTGAATTAAAATACCATTAAATCTACACTAATAGTAAGTTGATCTCCTTATTCTCTCTTATGGCACTTTGAAAATCAGTCACTGAATAAGGAGCAATGGCTGTTAAATATTTTTTTAATTGAGTTCTGAACCGTAATGAATTCAGTTGCCTGAAAGCAAGAGGCAATAGATTGTATAGATCTATGCCAACAGTGTTATTCCTATGAAGCCTGTTCTGTGGTTTTAAAATATTTCCCTTGTGTCGGGTATCATGGTCATGAATGTCTGAATGAGTATTGTGTTGATGAATGTACTTTTTTAGGTAACATATATTCTTAAGAACTATCTGACCAAAGAGAGTCAGTATAGAGTGTCGCAGAAAAAGAGGTTTACAACTCTCTGTGGATTTCATGTTAAAAATTATTCTGATGGCTTGTTTTTGCTTCATAAATACTCTCAGCAGGTTAGTGTGCGCTGCATCACCCCAAGCCAGTATTCCATAGCTCATTCTTGCGTGGAATAAGCCATGGTAAGCTATCAAAGCAGCATGTTGACCAGCTGTAAAACGTACCCTACGCAGTGCATATAGGCAAGAAGAGAGTCTATTACAGAGAGTATTAATATGTTCATTCCAAGATAAAGCAGGATCCAGCTGCAAACCCAAGAACTTCAGAGACACATCAGCTCTACCACCGGTTAATCTGAACTTCATGTCTAATGTTTTAGACTCATTTAATAGGAGCTTATTTGTAGCAAACCACAATCTAGCCTCATCAAACATCCTCCGAGATACATCAGACAGAATATGATCTCTATTACATCTTATAATAAAACTGGCATCATCTGCGTAGAGCAAGGTCAAACACTGACTGTATGTTATTGAACCTGGGAGGTCATTAATGAAGATAAGAAAAAGTAGGGGTCCTAGTATAGACCCCTGAGGTACACCTCTCTTTATTTGTAAGGATGAGCTCAGCTTACCGTTGATGAAAACTTGCTGGTGTCGATTACTAAGGTAAGACTTAAATAGGTCCAGAGTTATCCCTCTAACACCATAGTGCTCCATTTTACTGAGCAGAATGCTGTGGTCGACACAGTCGAAGGCAGAGGTGAGGTCTGTCAACAAGCATTCACTATCAAGACCCGCTTCAAAAGATTCCCACACATACTCTGACAGCCTACACATTGCATCAGATGTAGACAGGCCCCCACGGAAACCATATTGACCATCTGAAAAAATGCTATGTTGATCAAAGAAAGAAAATACACTCTCACACATAATGACTTCGAAAATTTTAGAGAAAATGGGTAGAATTGATATTTGCCTATAGTTACTCATATCATTGTAATCCCCTTTTTTGTATATAGGAACGACCCTAGCCACCTTCAATGCATCTGGGAAACGCCCTTCAAGCAAGCAGGCATTTATTGTGTCAGCAAGGGGTTCAGTGATATACCGACTGCATGCCCTAACAACAAGGGAGTTAACTGAGTAGATATCCTCGGTTTTTTTGTTCTTTAATTTTTGTATTATGATCTTAATATCATCTGGGGTTACTGGCCTTATAAAAACAGAGTGTTGTTGCTTATGATTTTTACTGTTCAATACCACAATGGGATCAGCAGGAGTCACTGTTAAGGATTGTAGAATGTTTTCAGCATTGTTAACAAAAAAAGAGTTAAACTGATCAGGGCTTACATTGTCAGGTAATATTTTTGATTTTGTATGACCAGTCTCATAGTTAATTATACCCCATATGCACTTACTTTTATTTTCAGATTGATGTATTTTACTACTGTAAAATGTTTCTTTAGCTTTCAGAAGTTGCTTACGATATATTTTACTATATTCTGTATATACATTTTTATTAATTTCGGTAGGATATTGTTTATAATATTCATAGAAAAATAACTTTAAGTCTTTGGATCTTTTAATTTCCGGAGTGACCCAGGCAGACGCATCAGGGTTTTGATTTTTAACCTGCTTGGGGAAGAAGTGTAAATTATAATAATAGGTGAAGGTAGTCAAGAAACAATCTAGTTTTTTTACAGCAGAGTCAGCAGTATAAACATCCCTCCACTGTTCACTACTAAGTGAAGCATTGAAGGCAACTACACTGCTTGCACTGTAAACCCTTCTATAAACAATATCACTGCATGCAGAGTCATCTGGATGATCAAAGTTAAGCTGCACAAGTTGAGCCAGATGGTCTGACATACCTAAGTCCAGGGTGAGTCCTGGACCTGAAATGACAAAGCTAACAAATATATTATCCAAACCACTGAACCGTTCACCCTGATGCCTAGTGTGGGAATATATGGTTTGGGTAAGACCAAAGGAGTTAAAAAGTTCAAGAAGCATATTCTTTTCCCTGTTATCCCCAAGAAGGTCCACATTAAAGTCACCCCCCACCAATATGTTATGTTTGTGCTTCAATCTACTGCCATGTTCGAGCACTGTTTGCAGAGTGGAGGAAAATATATCTAAATTTGAGTTTGGCGGTCTGTAAATTGCCACAGACAGAAGATTGATACTTTTTGAATAACAAGCAGCCACCTCACAAGTTCTTTCTACAGAGAAAGCTACCAGTTCACCCACCTCGACATTATTTAGCATCCCTCTAGCATAGATGCAAGCACCACCATTTCTGGCATTCTCACGGCAAAAGCAGCTGACAAGTTCAAACCCCAGAATAGGGAAGCACGATTTTTCTCGAGTGTTAAGCCAGTGTTCAGTGATAAGTATTATATTAATGTGTGGATTATCAATAAGAAATATTTCAAGTTCATGTATTTTGTTACGAATACATTGGATATTAATGTGTAAAACTGATTTCAATCTAATGTCTATTTCTGGAATAACGAAAAAAATTGTAAGGTCTGATTACTATATCTTTTGGCCATGTATCTGAGTTGAAAAGTTCATTTTTTAGTTCAAAATTGGCTGTTACTTTAAAAGACTTATAGGTTTTGTTTGAATTACCTTTGTTTATTTCCTCACATTTTATGTTCTCACTGTTAAGTTTGTTAATAAGATAATTTTCTAATTTATTTTCGGTAGTATTGAGAGAGAATAAGGATGCGAATACAGTACATTGTTTGGTTTTCACAACAGCCCTTATATCATCATCGCCTAGGACTTTGGATGTCCCATGTTCAGTCCTTGGACCACCAGAGTATTCTTGAGGGTCCTTATTTCCATTTTTTTGTTGTTTACGGTTGGAATTTAAACTGTTAATTTGATGAACCTCGTTATTTACAGTAGAGGGTTTGATCAGGGAGTCAGCAGGAAGGGGTTTGCTATAAACTTGCTTCAATTTTTTTGTTGTTGTAGCTGATTTAGGGTGCTGCAAGTCTTGATGGCCAGAGGACTCAGTATCCTTTTCTTGAATTTTAGCTTTAAGAAGGCTAATATCACTTTTTATAGATGCAAATTCATGACTGAATTGATTTGATATTTTATGCAGGATGCTATTAAAAAGACCACTAGATCTCTCATCCTCATTAGACCTAACAATAGTCTTATTACTCGAGGTTCCATTATTAGTCAAGTTAATGTCCTTTGTGAGGAAGGAAACCAGTTCAGTATTAGCTGATTTAATGCTGGCCAAATTGCTGTCCAGTTTAACGGCAATTTGTTCTTGCAATTCTCTCAGAAGTTCCTCCTTGATGTTGGAAACGATGTCTGATGAGTTCCTAATGTTTGAAACTGCTAAATTAATCTTCTCACATACCAGAGCAGAGTCTTGATTGAGTATGTTTCTAATATCATCGAGTGGTTTGATATTGCTGTTAATAGATTTGATTTCCTCAATACCCTTCAGTAGCAACGTCACCGCCTCGCCCAGATTCGAAGCCGAAACATGGTCACCAGTACACTGTCTGCAGCAATCAACACAGATGTACTTAATGCAGAGTGATCTCTCATCCATTGACACAAGCAATTCTGGTGACAATGATTTAGGATTCTGACTACTAATTATGTTTTGATCTAATTCGAATGTGCTACCGCAATACATTTGCCACAGAGGAGAGAGACATGGGGTGACCAGTTCATTAGGCAATTTTATTGTTTTATAACATCATGTAAAGCCTCGGGATCAGCTTCGCAAATAGTTTTAATTATCTTGAACAACTGGGTTGGATTCTCTTATAATCTAAACTCAAAGTTCTGTTGACTAAAGATGGCGAGGCCGACAGACTCGCCGAGGTTCTGCCATCATTTACCCAAGTACTACATTATCCATATTGTATAGTAAAACAAAGCCAGAAAGTTATTCTTTGCCCAAATATGGTATTTATATTTATTTAATAAACAAGTGCCACTATTGTGAGACAACATTTTGAGAGTAGCGACATATTTAATGGGGAAAAGTAAAGTCCTTTCAGTAAATTAAAAACTATCAACAAGAACGTGGATAGTTTAAAACAAGGTGTTTGTAAGTTTTACTAAATCCTGAATCCTACGTCGTAAAAACTGAAAAAACTGCCAAGTATTCATATTTTTTTTGGCTCCTACAAATGTAGCTCCTCAGGTAAACCGTCACAAACTCATAGTAGGTACTCTTATTTCGAATTCCCAAAGTGAAATAAAATCATTTCCACCTATCTGGGAATTAATGGAAGGCAAAAGTATAATTTCACGGGGCTATAAAAAAACACAAGTTGGATGATTTTCACAGCTGTTCAATGCTTTTTTGTTTTTTCTCATATCACCAAAACATATTTCACATGAAAATCTACAAAGTTTTTGCAGTTATACTTTTAAGGATCCAAGTCAATGAAATAAGACCATCTCAATTATTTTTAGAAATATACCACCGCACAAATTATGGCCTTAGCACCTTTATCGACTGCCTAGTCTGCAATTACAATTATCATGTTACAGAATATGACATATTCAGATTCACCACTTTGCAGCAAAAAGTGCAGTTAAACATATTGGTTTTGTGTCTATTCTTATGCTTGCAGTTATGTGTATTTTGTCTTTATTATTGTGTGTCATTTTTTGTATTTATTTTTCTGTGTTATATGACTTGCAACTTCATTATTTGAAGTTGTTTGAGCGAATTCATACAATAGAATATTTAGCATTGTTATCCACAACTTCCCTTGTACAGGATTCCAGTGTAGTCAGATAATATTTTTTATGAGCCCATATAGTTGTTTGGCCATAAAAAATTGAAATAAACATTAATTTATATATTTCTATAAAGTTATTAGCAAATAAATATATTCATATATAAACTGTGTTATCTGTACATAGTGGAATTCTATATAAAGGAAGTTTTGGAAGACGAATTTATTGATTTTCTTATATATATAAAAATAAGAACGTCAATAGAGAGGGGGAGGGGGTGCAAATAAGCACTTTAGTTTTGGACTGACAACCATTTTATTTATTAGCAGAATCATTATTTTTATCAATCTAAAAATCAGCCTTGGTAAAATTGGCCAAAATTTCCTCTCACTACCTCCTTAGCTAAGAGAGAGAACAAAAAAAAACATGCATTTTTGCAAAACTGTGATTGTTAAAATTTTATTTTTAATTATAAAACAATTGTCCTATAATATTCCAGAACAAACAATAACAATAAACAAAGCTTTATTTCTTTATGCAGTTACAGTAATCAATATTGCATGATGTACGATTAACTCTGTTTTTGTGTACACCACAAAATAATCTATGATTATTAAGAACATTATCACTATTATAATAACTAGACTCCAAAGCAGTAAAGCAAATATGATGACCGATGAGTATGCTTTAATTTATTTGCTGTTTGTTTCAATTTACAGGATTTTTATGACATATTTGAAAAATAATTGCCTTTATGTCCAAGTCTGTAAATATAATACCAGAGACAATTACAGTTCTTGCACTCAACTAATGCTGTTAAACAATTTAAAGCACAACATTGTTTTCAAGTTTGTTGAATTTAAAATTAAAAAATTACATCTCAAACAAATTTTCAGACATTGATTTTAGTAGTAATTAAGATAGAAAAGCGGGCAAGAAGAGACATACACTTATTTAGACAGTTTTGAGATTGCTGAATTGTGAGTCTTATTCTTCAGATCTATAAGAAGTGAAAATATCTATAGGTAATAAATTATTTTTTTTTCTTAAGCAACCACTGTGTAATTTCACTTTGTAAGACCCTATATGGTTTCCTTACAAATTCACTGGGAAGTGGATTATCAACCTTTGGAGCTGTAAACCATTAACTTCTGTGTGTTGGTCGTACTATACATTAACAGTTCTAGTGACAGAAGCATGCCTAACTATGGCTAATTTATTATTTAAGAGAAGTCTAATCACTACTCTTTTATACAGCTGAGACAATAATTGTAAAACTCTGGCTGCCCTAAATAATAGCTCAAAGCTAAATTAATTTCATTGATCAAAGATGGGCCCAGTATACAATAATTTTGCCATGCTGTGAACAAATTTTAGAACATCACGGTATAGCCACACTGGAGGTCAGTACAGCATGTACACAAAATTGCCCCAAATAAACCCAATAGAACATCTATGAGACAAAGACATACCCTTTAATCTACACATGAAAAGCAAACACATATTAAATTATAACACAAAACTCACATCACTAAGCTTGTAACCATGTCGTAGGGTTGTGCTTTCCCACAGACTTGATTTGTTTGTTGACACCAAATGGCATAAAACATAAGTACTTACTGCTTTAGGCTGCGAGGAGATTTTGATGGTACTTTATTGGCGAGCCTAAAAGAGGAGTTTTATTTTACAAAAATAAATTTAGTGAGAACAAAATACAACATGGGATAACACAATATTTAGAGTATATTCGCTTGTCATGAACTGAGTCTTGAGTGTATTGGTTTGTTATAAACAACATGTGTTCACAAACTCTATTTACAAATCATTTTAAAAAATAGTGAAAATGTTTACTTAATCAACATGCAGAAAATTATTATTTATTTATAATTTGATTTGATTACATTACTTTAGTTCCAAAATTTAGATAATTCTTCATGACTTTTAGGGACGTATCTATATGAACATCGAAAATAAAACTTGGATTGGTATTTAAGACGAGGGGTTAAATTAAATGTTCACATGTTTATTTTCAATTTGAAATTTGTAGAAGAAGTGAGATGTATGCCATTACAAAAAAGGTTATTAATATTCTCTTGTAAAGACTGTAAAGAAGTATTAAAGAGAATTTCTTTACTAGTGATTCTTATTGAAATGAAATAAATATTAGCAAATATAAACAATGTATGTTAAAACATCAATGATATCAGTTGTTAAGTATAATGAAGTGATGAAAATTTTAAACATAGATTATCATCATTTGGCATTTAAAGGAAATGTGATGCCAACAAAAGACAATAATTGCAAATGAGAGTTAACTAACTATTGGGTAAAATAGAAAAATAGTTATTAAAAAAACATTGTACCTCCATATTCAAAGTTTCCCATCACGTAAAACAGAATCTGTTTGGCTTGTAAATCAGTGCAAAGCTCTAATAATATGTTAAACTAAAACACATATGACAGAAATATTAAACGGCACAGGGCTGTACATGCCTTCTCAGTACTCATCACACAGGAGGTGTGTTGCTCTAAATCAAAGAACAGGCCAAACATAAAACTATTAAAGTGGTACTAGAAAATAATATGAAACTGGTTGGAATAAGTATATGCACAAATGGCCAAAAATACAATATTATTAATATGTATTCCCCAAGCTCATGTAGCAATGACTTATTGCACAATTTCAAAGAAATAATCACTGGATTTGCAACAAAGCCAGGTATATTCATTTTAATTAAAGACTGCAGCATCAACCTGACAATAGAGTCAAATTATTGTAAGAAACTGAAAACCATAACACAGAGAACTGATCTCTATCAAGTAATACAAGATTTCACTAGAATAACCTCAAACTCAGCTACAATAATTGATCTCATTATAATTACTGAAAAAGGTCATAATCAGATACATCACACACCAAAAATTGCAGAACATCATTTCAAAACTGGACTTACATTTTCTGTTAGGTTGAGAGAAAAATTATGAACAGAAATTCAAAACATAAATTTTAAAGAGGGGCTATACAAAAGAGGCTAAATGAAAAATTTTGAGGAAGACCGGTTATCCTATCGACAACAAAGAAACAGAGTAGCAATAATAAGGGAACGAAGCACCATTACTACCATCACAAAACTGATGATGTGAAAGGGGAATCACACAAAATATGGAAGACACTAAAAAATAGAGTTAATACTTTTATGTACAACAGGCAAAAACTTAAGTAGCTGGATCCAGTTATTAATATATAAAACAATATTTTTCCCACATTTCCATTACTTCCAACAATTATTTATCATTGATTAAAGAGATATGGATATTTTGAGGTGTACAAGGTGGTCCAAAGGAGATAAAAAATGCTTTAATCTCCGCTGTTATGACATAGAAAAAAATGTTAAATATTATAAAGTAACTGGGATTTTTTATAACAAATTCATCATTGGGAAGCAGCAATTGAATGTCAAATAAAAAACATACTTGCCAAAACTATTACAATGCTTCTTATCATTGATATACTTCTTATAAAAAGACTTTTAAAAGCAATAGCATAACATTATTAAACAAAGCATTTAATGGTGTTCTATAAAAAGATTAATTTAGATGTGCATGAGGGTATTTTACAATATACTAATAAAATGTTAAAAAGAACATCACTTCGGGACAACGTTCACAATATTACATTGTATAATGTACTATACATATTTTTGTGCTAGCTGGGATCATTGTGATGAAATGCAGACAGCTTTATGTTGATCTACATGTATATTTCCTCTATATTTATATTTGTCTTTTAAATAAATATCCAAAACTGTAATATATACCTGTAGAAAACATCTAAGGCACATAGAATATGTGCAAGACATGGGCTAATATGCCTAATAGGGCATATGCTAATATAATACGAATTCTGAGTGTTCAAGTGTAGTATAATAGGAGAATTGTGGAGTTTCAGATAGACCAAAAAGATGCAGCTGCTTGATTTCTTTATCACCTTTTCATTAGTTGCAGAATAATAAAATATGTATTTGCAAATAAACAGAAACTAGTAAACTTTTTTCTTGTTTTGTATGTTTTCGTCAATGTCAACAAAATAATTTTAAGTTTGAGGGTAAAGTAATTGTCAAATCGCCTACTCGAGGTCAAAATATGCTTGTATTTTCCATTTATGAAACAATGGCTACTTCAAAAGACCTTTCTGTTGTTTTGCTAAGTCACGTGATTGAGCGATCAGTAACTTAGCAATTGTTATTTCTAAAATCACACCCATTGGTATAGGTTCACATTATGCTTTATTTTGTACTTTCAAATATTTTCTGTTAAGTTAAAAACATGTTCACTAAAAATATTGATCTAATAAAATAATTCAATAATTAATTAGAAACATATTAATCTAAAAATTCCTATAAACCAAACAATGTTGCCAGACTTGATATTTATTCTTTGCACTTAAGTAGCAATTTCCTGTTGTTTTTAAAAACAGACTCATATGTTTTAATGACAGTCATTAAAAAATAGGAATATTGTGATAATATTTGAAACTACACTAAACCTAATCCTCACTTTCATGTTGCAGAAACTTATACCCTACTTCAATATAATGAGATACAAAAATTACCTAATACTGTTTACTGCTACAATGAAACAAGAAAAATTATATAAACAACTGTTGATGAAGCATTTGTTTTCGGCAAACTTTGGCCCGGGATGAAGGAGAGAGGCAAACAAATCAATGCCATTTTGCAAGGTTCTAATGTGCCAATTTCCAATTTTTTTAGAACTAGTATTGTCATTTCTTCTCGAGTTTATAGAAGTATTTACTAATTGACACTTAGTTCTCATATCAAGTGCCAATATGAGCAGAAGTTTTGACAATTTTGATAATACAATATGTCAAAACTGATATAAATAGGTAATAAGGTGCCACCCAGAAGACCTGTGGACTTAATTCTAGATAATAATTCAATTCAATATAGCAGGTGGAAGCAGCAGATGATAAAACACAGTTTTGAACCCATATATTGAACCAATTTTTTTTATAAAAAAAGAGTAAATACTTGCAGAACATAGAATTAATTTAACTGTATGACATCTACCTGTCACCAGACATGGGAAACCAATCTCAATTTCATACATCATTTAATGTACTCTTTTTAAGTACCCAGATAACTATGAACAGTTTGAACATGTTCCATTAAAAAATTGAGTTACCGAACAGAACCACTCATTTTTATTTCCCCAAATCCCTCGAACACTATGTGGGTAGGTGGTGCAAATGAACAGATTGACAACTATTACAGCAAATTAAATTTAAAAATATCAAAAACAATATTCAAATTTAAATACGAAATTTCTAGAGAATATGACAACAGTGCTTTTGGAAACAATAACTGGTTGCCTAAATAATTATAAAAATAAAGATATGAAATGAATTTATTTGTCTGAGTGATGATACACCCATTTGAAAACTGTATACTGCAAAAAAAAAATTTAAGGAGTTATTGGGCACAAAGATAATATTATATCTGGCAAATTGTTCTAGCCAGAACAAAAGCCAATATCCACTAAAGACAAGATATTTTGGGGAAAAATCCAATTGTGCATATTAGATTTAAAACAAATGAGCAATATTTTTGTTTTAGAGGTAAAAAAAAATCTCAAAGTAAACTGTGCTCTGGATATGTAATAAGCCGATTTATTAAAGTTGGTATTGACACCAAAAATCAAAACCTATTTTTTAGTTTATGCATTGATTTACATTACCAAATTAAAATTAGGGGTAATAAAAAAACTAGATATAGTTACAACGAGAACTAGTAGACAAAGTTACAAACAAAATTTATATTTGATTTTCGATAAACAAACGACGATCAATTAAGTTAAAATCGATTTTAAAAAACCGCTAGCTAAGGGCAATAAACCAAACTAATAACACAAAGCCAAAAAGATTTTTTTAGATGTAGAATTGTTTCTAAAAAACTTACCGTTTAATCTGATAAATTAATGTAAATTAAATTAAAAAGGAATCGGAGACTACACAATAACGAGACGTCACATAAGCCAATACATCCTCCATTCCACATTAATAACAATGGCGGAGCTCGTAGCGCCCATCATGAAAATCAATAGGGTTTCACACAATTCAGTACTAAAGTTCACCTAAATGTAATATTTAAATAAATAGCACAAACTGCAAGTATTAAAACACTAATTGTATCGTTAAAATGATTTAACATTAGTTCAAAAACTAAAACGCCAAATTTATTCAACAATACCAATAATGGCCGTGTTGACTGTTGAGCACCATTCACGATGATTCACGGGGTCACAGCATGGTTGCCAAATCAGATACAAACATTCACTGGAAATTAATATGCGTAAGGGGAAAACTGATGTGATTTCTCGTCTGTTTGAAACAAAAATATGTAAAAAATATATAAAAATTTATAAAATCTTCAACTATTTATTAATTATATAAACTGTTGCCTTTTTGTAATTAATCTATGAAATCTATCAGTAATGATGACGCCGTGCGAATATGGTTTAACGTTAGGTAACGCAAATAACTTTTTTATTAATAAAACATAATAATAACTGAAAACTAGCAAAAAATCTTTGTGCAAATTCTAAAACATCTTTCGGAAAATTAAAACTAGTAAATTATATATCGGCTGCGAAGATAATTTTTTCATATTTGCCGGTAATGCTAGCAGTAGAAATTAGAAAGTTTATACCGTTAATTGGTCTTAGGTTTTATGTCAGAAAAAACGCGTTCCACATTAGAATCTAAGACACAAATGTAATATCAAAATTTTCAGTAGAGCTCCTGATGGTTCAATCAGTGGGTAAACCTCTAAATCAGTATATTCTGTATATTTACTAAAAATGCTGATTCACAGTTTCAGTGTCGCCACAATGACAAATGTAGATATAAAAATATTAAAACTCATTAGAACACCATATTTTGTTTTGAAGAATAAATTGACGTCATACACACAGGAAACGGACTTATGCCTTGCTGTAATGGCTATGGTGTCACATTGTTAAGTTATCAATTTAACCAGTGTTAAATCTTAAAACATTAAATACAGATCTACCAATGCCTTTAAGTTTTTATACTATTGTGGCCACAGTGTTACAAAAAAAAATAGCAAGAACGGTTTTTAACAACATTTATTTTATATATACGCTCTCTAGAGGTTTCTTTTCCAAAATATTTGAATATTTACAAAGATTGTATATTTTCTGGTGCGAGCTGTGTAGGTAATATATAGAGCTTTCGGTTAACATTGCAAAGGGTTTGTGTTCAGTCTCCAGAATATTTTTTTTCCATCAAAACTTATAATTTTATATATAATCGTAATTTAAATATCGTACTGCGATTTCTATGGTTAAGCCTGTTTTTTTGTTTGATATAAAAAAGTGTATCTATAATAAAACAAAGATATATTCAAGGTCATTCAACCGTCTGTCCAAAAATCTGTGATATGTTTGGTGTAACCCATAATATAGGTGTCAGCTGTGACTGTGTGTAGCGTATTCTACATTATTATATTGAGTTTATTCCTTTACAATATTATGCCTAACCTAAACTACTTCAAACTGATAGATTTTCAGAAGGCGAAGACTGGACGCGTGAATTCTAAACCCATGAGTTTTGTGGGTGACATGGCTCCTATTGTTCAGGAAACGCTGTTAAACAAAGTATAAAGCGTTTTTCCTTTCCAAAGTTATCATAGAGATCAGGAATAGCCAGAATTTTGTCTATAAAATCTACCAACAGACTTTTAAAAGATGAACGTTGGACACCGGTCAGTATCCGAACTGAGCCACCGAGAGCGTGATAATCCAAAATCCCCGCAACTGAAAAATACTGTCAGGCTATGGGACCTCTAGTAAAGGCAAACTAGAAACGACCCTAGGTAAGAAAAAAATAGACGGCAACTTTATATGCTTTCTTTCCCAGAATGAAACTTAAAATCTCCCGTTTTCGACCTTAAAATCCTTGGTCGGTAAAAAAGGAATGTAAAAATATTTTATGGAAAGTTATGAAGCTTTGATATGGTAGATGTAATTCAAAAAGGAAATGTCGCCGAACAAATTTTAGTTGAAATTCGTCATTAGCGCCCCAAAATCTTTCAATGTGCTAGACACAATCAAAATACGCTATAGTAAAAAGTTACGAGAGTTTGAAAGCATTGCCAATTTTTGGTTTGGGCGTTTCTTATTATGGGCTCACTGGGATGATTATTTTATATTTAACTTAAAAATATAATTGTATTTAGTGATGGCATAGTAGTTTGAACGAGTCGAAAATTATATTTTCTTCAGCGCGTAGCAAGTTCAGGAATACATAAACATAAAAATATTTGTAGTACAAACATATCGACAATACTCTTTTGTTTCACAGCTCCAGGTGCACTTACTTTTTCTTATTTCTCCCAAATTGATGATCACAATACCTCCAACCTCCAAATGTATTTAATCAAGTTAGTTATTTTAAATTTTCTACATGCAATGGCGTTGCTATGCAATCTCACTTATTAAAGAACAAGTGAGGTGATAACAACATTTGATAAATACCGTTGTTAACGTTAACAATTTTGTCGGTCAACTCAGTCAGAATACAATTTCCTTTAATTAACAATAATGGTTATGAAGCTATGGTCACCGTAGTTAAGTCATAAGTCTGTGATGAAGAATAATTGTTTATTAATTTGTATTATATCTGGGTTGGCCTGCCCCACCGGGCGGTCGAGCGGAGCCCGATCGGCCTGTAGCCAGACTAAGTAGGCCGGCATCAACAAGACCACCGAAACATTCATTTCGATCTTTCGTAAGAAATAACTCACAAGTGATAATACGCCCAACATCCATATTTGCTCTGTCGATATAAACATACAGCTCTATATCTAATACAGAAGTCTCCTACCAGTCCATCTGCCATCAAAGAAATAATTGAATTTTTTTTTATAAAATATAAATAGATATGAAATCTTTTGATTTTGGGTAGCAGGAAAATGAACTGCATTTTTAAAGAATGTTTGGAAATTATTTTTAACAGCTAAGTTAGACTATGATATAAGATAATTATTACTCTCTAGCAACATTTTTATTATGGTGCCTCTGTGCATTTTCTGAAGTTTGTAGACAATTAAGCATTCTGAATAAAATTCATTTGCCGCACTTACAATAGCTTTAATTCAAATTATTATAAAATAACTTCAAACTTTGCGATTAGAGATATATCATATGTCTCTGATTATTTCAATTAGTATTGTAAATATCCGGATGATTTTGATATTCGGAATCGGACGAAACTTTGAACTTTCTTGAGCCCTCGCGCGTTTTGGCATTTCCGATAGACAGAGACAGTTTAGCAATATAAAAATTAAAATCCAAACAATACTTCTCTGTATACTATAGATGCATGATGTCGGTCAAAGTAATCCGAACGCCAATAGGTCACAGTAAATGATTTAATTCTATTTATGTAAAAAATAACTTTTTATACCAAAGAAAAATATCTCACTTAGATTAAACTATTTATATATAAAAAGAATTCATATGATTACTTATAAGTCAATAGATACTAGTTTCATTTTCATAATTAGTTGCCTAGGTAGATTTTGTACAGGTGAAAACTATTTTGATAATAAATTGTATTGTTTTTATCACCTGGAGAATATTTTACGTTTTCCGAATTAATTAATTAATTAAACTATTAATACATATAACCCATAAGGGCTTCCCGTCGCCATTTAATATATATTCTTATATCAGTGTCATCAAATTAAATTTAGAGCATCTTTAGCAGAGCCGTGTCCAATGAAAATTAGGAGCTTAAAAGCGTAAAATGTTTGTGCGCCAGAGTAAGGGTCTCTAAAGATTTGAAATAGTGATACTACGTTTGCTAAAGATTTCTGTTATGTTCGATGAATAAACTTCTTTAAATTTCCTTTTATTTCATTTTAATTTTGATTCTTGCGATTTTAGTTTCCGACCGTTAAATTGTATTAAAGCTGCTCCAGGAATGTCCTGATGTTTTCCCCCTCCCTTCTACGCATGCATCTGATGTTCTTTAATTCTTCTATTAAGGAGTCTTTTCGTTTTCCCATTATGAAATTGATCATATTCACTAGGTAGACGCAATTATGTCTACTTGTTAGTTTGATAATTGTTTATTTTTTAATCCGTGCCGTAGATAAAGGAATATTTTCCATAATACGTTTTGTTGTTTTCCGTGACAATTGGTAGTAGATATGTAGGAAGGTAAAGTCTAAGGTTTTCAAAAGAAAATACATTGTTTTGGAAGACAGAGTTACTGCTTTTGATAAAGTCTAGAGTCCGACAATCTCCAAGTGCACTCCAATTGACCTGCAAGTAATTTCTCGGCAGAATAAGTACCAGCATCAGTATTCCCTAAATAGGTTTGAGAGTTAGACCAGGTCTAGTTGTCACCGTACTTAAAACTCTTAGTTCGCTGACATTTAGAAAAATGATTTGTTCAATTGTTAAAAATGTTATCTTAATCCTATAACAGTCATGTTAAACCTGGTTTGAATTTAAATATCTTAATTGAATACGGGTAATGGATACTAAAACCATTGGCTACAGTCTTTCGAAACGCCTCGTGGAAGGAAGACCTCTGTGTTTTTAAGTAAGTGGTGTCACGTGTTCGGTTCAGCTGCTTTGTAACGGGGGGATAGGGGGAAATTCAACCTCTCTGTGTGGAAACTAACGGCCCGCTAGAAAGGGAGCAGACGCAGTGAACGTGTGAGGCCTAGTTGATTCAGCATTCTATTCTGTTCGTCTGTCCAGTTCTACATAGAATATTAGCGTAATGGCCGCTATGTGGCGCGAGTGGGAGGGGTAAGAGGATAGTATCAGTAGTACTCTTAAGGGGCATCTAGTGGAAGCCGAGATGCATTAGAAATATTTAAAAAGAAGAATAATTGAAAAAGATATTTGGAATAAACGGGTATACCGGCAGTTTAAAGCTCGCTATCGATAAGGTCTCCAAACTGGAATAAAGTGTAAATCATCTGGAAGGGTCGCCCCAGATCCGACTAAGACCCGGACGAAGAGCAATCTGGCATATACAATAAAGTAATATCTGGGCGCAGGTTTTTTTGTTCTTAATAATCTGCACGAGTTTCGCAGCTTGCCGACCTGACTACAGTTTTCCGGTTCATCTCATCGAAAGCAGACCTCTGTGTTATTAACATAAGTGGTTCCAAGTATTCGGTTTTGCTGCTTTATTTCGGAGGGAAGCGTGAGACTCAACTGCTCAGAGTGGAAAGTAACGACCCCGCTAGAAAGGGAGCAGATGCTGTGAATGTGTGAGGCCTAGTTGTTTCTGCATTCTATCCCGTTCGCCTGCCGCAGTTCTACATAGAATATCAGCGTAATGGTTGCTATGGGGCGGGAGTGTGAAGGATAAGGGAATAGCTTGAAAAAAAAAAGGTCATCTCGTGAGACCAGTAGTACCCTTAAGGGGCATTTAGTCGAAGTCAAGATGCGGAAATTGAAAAGTTAAATGAAAGATGAAAAGTATAACTCGGAACAAAAAAAAACGTCCAGGACATAATACAGAGTCAGACCAAATATTGGACGTTGCGAGAATGGGCTGGCAAATCATTCCAGTAGGAATAGAGCCAAGTTAAGTCAAGTAAACTACTTACTAAAGCTAATGCCTTTATAGGTTAAGAAGCGCCGCTTCATTTAATCATTTATAATTTGTTTATTTTAGGGTATGCTTTGAGTTTATGTTGTGTGGCGATAAATAATATTCATAAAAAATAAAACGTGAGATCTCTTGCAAAATGAGTACTATGCCAGTGAGTTCTTCAACTTTATTGCCCCTGGGTATGTAAAAGCTGCTGGTTTGAAAGCTAGAAACCTCTAAAAAAACGTTTATTTTCTTTTAGAATTGGTTGATAAATGCATTGGTTCCCGAATACACATTATTATGAAAAACGACAAAGAAATTGTCGGTACACTTTTAGGATTTGACGACTTTGTAAATATGTTGCTAGAAGATGTTACAGAATATGAAACTACCCCAGAGGGTAGAAGAATTACCAAATTGGACCAAATATTACTTAACGGAAATAATATAACAATGGTTAGTATTATTTATAGCCATGTGTAGATGTAGATATACCCATGGTGAGAAAATGTGTCAAAATTGAGTCTTGTTTGCGCTTAAATCATTGCTATAATTTTATTTGGAACATAATTTAGGCTCTTGTAAAGAATTTTACTCATGGAATTTAACAAATTTAAAATATACATTTGAAAGATTACCTTTTTTAAATACTTCCTATACATAAAAATTTATGGATGAGGCACTTTTTCAAATTATATCCAAAAAAATAAGATTTCAGAAGGTTGCACTGAACTTGTTTTTGGCGTATCGCTAAAAACATATTTATCACAAACTTAATTTATGAACTACGTAAAAGACTAATTATATTATAATGTTTTATAACACAAAAATGATTATTTGTAACTAAAAGTTAGCAGTAATTATTATATTAGACATTATTAAACGTTTTTAAACATAATTACAGCTGCTAAATAAAGAGAGAGCGAGAGTGTCGTCTGTTGGACGGAAATCCAGTGTGCTGGGGATGCTACATTGCCAAGTTTATTTTTTATATGATCTATATAAATTATATAAGAAAAACAAAATGCATTTGTGGGTTGTGGATCGGTACCAGCAGGAGAGCAAAGGCACTAGGTGAATTGGTACCGGGTTAGCACCAGGTTAGGCGCCGTAGGCGTCATCGTTAAAGCCCTAAAAGACGAACAACAGTGCAGGGCATCACTGGCGAAAGCCTAACATTCGGCATCGGTTAGGCTTCCGCCAGTTATGCACCCGCCTGTTGATTAGTGTTGACCACACTAGGTAGATTGGTACCGGGTTAGCACCAGGTTAGGCGCCATAGGCATCATCATTAAAGCCCTAATATAAAAGGCGAACGACAGCAAAGTGCATCACTGGCGAAAGTTTAATATTTGGGATCGGCACAGGGGTCCAAATGAGTTACTGTTGGAAGACAAACAAGAGAAATTTAAGCTCCATACAGTAATGTAAGTTTGGCAAAAATGCAAGATAGCCTTTCTTCAAATTGTCATATTAAGGAATATGACGCATTGAAATACTGTGAAAATATCAAATTTCTGTTTGGTTTTTTTAATAGAAAAAAAATTTTCTTAAAACAGTTAAATGAAGGTAAACTTTCTATTTTATATTAAAAAATTATCAAATTCCGTGGGTTTAATTGTTTACAAGACCCCATCATTTATATGATCTCCCCAATTTAAATTTTCATCCAAAATCAATCTGACATATTTAATTTTGTTTACAATTCTTATGTTATTAATGTAGATATTCAGCGTTGGTAACCAGCACGAGTAAAGATGCATTTACAAGCAGTCCAATTTCTTATATGCTATTTCCACCATAAACCAAAACAGCATCATTTGCAAATGTGTAATAAAGTGCTTTAAGACCAGTGTGCTTCAGACTTAATACATATATTTATATATATATATATATATATATATATATATATATATATATAATAATATATGATAAATGAACATTAGATATATCATCAAGTTGAATAGATTTCTTAAAAGCAACATAGCACTGAAATTTTGTTTGCAGTCTCTCAAGTTGTGTAATATATTTTTGAAAGAAAGGACCCTATCGAACTTCCAAATGTGGTATAACCAGTGACACATATAACTTCTTAATATATTTTATATTGTGACAGTCTGATGTGTTAGGCTTTACATACCTGTAAATAATCAAACAATAAATGTACATTTTTTAAGTTATTTGGCACCCAAATTTTTCCGTGTCCTCCCTAATGATAAAAATCCATAAACAACATAAAGACATTTAACACAAAAGGTTAACAATATATATTCTCACACCTTCACAATTTCAACTGCCCTGTTGTTAATTTGACGCTCATGCCAGCTTCTCCTATATATACAGTGTGTATCAGCCAAATGGAATAAATTCGATAATAAATAAATGGGGGCGTGTTCGGAAAAACGCTTGGACCCTGTCGATTGGTATTTTTAGTTGCTCATTTTCTCCAATAAAAACTTTTTATACAGGGTGTGTCCTGTAACAGTGGTCAATGCCAACTTTCTTATTTCAAATGCAACACCCCGGATATTATTTAATTTTTGGATTCTTTAGGAGATTCTAAACATATTTTATGTTCAATGTCCTATACCTATCTTCAACTATTTCGGCAATATTAAGTGTTTTCAAATTTATTGCAAAAATTAAGATTAAAAAAATAAAATTATTTATTTCTTCATAATGTATAAACAAAAGTAAAAAGTTAATTTAGAAACTGTTGAATATGCTCGCCGCGAACGTCTTGGCAAATTCCTAATCTTAAATAGAAATTTCTTCTAACGTTATTTAGCATCTCAGGCGTGACCGATCTAATCGCAAGCGTTATTCGTCTTCTTAAGTCAGCTAAGTCGAGGGGTTTAGTTTTGTATACAACATTTTTAATATGTCCCCATAAGAAAAAGTCTAATGGCGTCAGATCAGGGGATCGCGCTGGCTATTCTATCGATCCTCGTCTCCCTATCCACCGATTTGGAAATATTCCGTTGAGGTACTGCCGGACATCAATTTGGTAATGGGGCGGTGCTCCATCTTGCTGAAACCATATCATATTCGCTGGAACTTGTGGGTTTGCTGGATCCGGATACAAATTTGTCAAAGTTGGCAAGACATTATTTTGGAGCAGTGCTAAATAATTATCGCCATTCAAATTGCCGTCAATGAAAAAGGGGCCTATGATATGATCCCTAACAATTCCTGCCCAAACATTAACCTTTTCAGGATATTGAGTATGTTCTTCCCTGATCCAGTGAGGATTTTCCCTAGACCAATAGCGGCAATTTTGAGGATTTACATGACCGTGAAGTGTAAAGGTGCACTCATCCGAAAACAAAACATGTTCTAATTGAATAACATTGTTATCTAACATAGCCATCATTTGTTCACAAAAATAAGTTCTCCTATCATAATCGTCTTCCATGAGCTCCTGAGTTGGTATCACTTTATAGGGATGCATTTTATTTTCTTTTAATGTTCGAATAATCGACCAATGGCTAATATCGAACATTGCGGCGGCTTGTCGACTAAAAATATGTGGGTTTTCCTCAAACTCAAGCATAATATCCAATTTAGTATCATCATTTATTGAATTGGCAGCTGCTTTTTTTATCTGCCTCACGTGTCCAAGCTCGCGAAACTGCTTTTCTATTTTACTAATTGTCCCTTGGGATATATGCAGCAAATTTGGAAATTTTTCATGAAATAAGCGAGCAACTTCCACTTGTGTTCGTGTGTTATCTCCATAACCAATCATTTGTAGAATTGTTATTTTATGCATTTCTGTTAAATGAACCATTTTTCTGATATTAGGTATTATGCAGTTAACGAAATTCAAAAGACTATGACACTGACACTGACAACTACTGTCTTGCAAAGAGAAAGGCCAGGCATTTTACACAAAAGTAAACAAAACTTAAAAGTAAACAAAACTGGCTCTTTTTGTTCCATATCAATAAAAAGGAACGCTAAAATGGTTTTTGCTTACATTCTTAATATGAAGACCTAAATGGTAAATAAGTATTGAGTGTGTTGTAGCGAATTTTTGTAATCAAATAAATAGTTCAGTAACCAGAGCCACTTTCATGAATAATAATAAATTCGAAATAAATAAAATAAAAATAAATTTGAAAACACTTAATATTGCCGAAATAGTTGAAGATAGGTATAGGACATTGAACATAAAATATGTTTAGAATCTCCTAAAGAATCCAAAAATTAAATAATATCCGGGGTGTTGCATTTGAAATAAGAAAGTTGGCACTGACCACTGTTACAGGACACACCCTGTATAAAAAGTTTTTATTGGAGAAAATGAGCAACTAAAAATACCAATCGACGGGTCCAAGCGTTTTTCCGAACACGCCCCCATTTATTTATTATCGAATTTATTCCATTTGGCTGATACACACTGTATATATATATATATATATATATATATATATATATATATATATATATATATATATATATATATATATATATATATATATATATATATATATATATATATATATATATATATATATATATATATATATATATATATATATACATATATATATACATATATATATATATATATACATATATATATATACATATATATATACATATATATATATACATATATATATACATATATATATATATATATATATATATATATATATATATATACATATATACAGGGTCCTGCAGCTCACCTCCCATCTTTTATTATACCTTAACCATTTATTTTAGAAAAAATATTTAAAAGCCACTATATGCTGTTGATTAGAGAGCACATTTTAAAAATATTCTTGATTATACAGGGTGTTACAAAAAATAGTGGCGCATAAGAGTTGTATTTTTTTAAATGGAACACCCTATATTTTTTTCATTTTTGAAACACTCTTTACCTAGTCTACAGACTCCTAGAATGGTATCTCTCTTTTTTTAATAGTTTCGGAGAAAAAAGGTAAAATCGAAGAAAAAAAAAATATAGTCTACATTTAAAATATTTATAAAAATTAGATAAAACATCTTAAAAGCTAAGGTAACCTAGTAGCTTACTGCAAAAGGTTTATAGTTATTCTGCTATGAGTATTATAAGTCTTACTTATACAGGGTGACCCAAATTCCATGGCAAACGTTGCAAAATAAAAAATAATTTTTCTCCATTTTTTCAAATGGAACACCCTATATATTTTTTTTCTGTCCGGTACAGAATTAACAGATCAACATTTTTCATTATTACACTTATCTCAAAATTCCTGAAGGTTTTTGAAATATTCTTAAAAAACTAATGTACTTTGTTTTTCAGTACGATAATTGAATAAACTCAATAGTAATGTGGAAAAATGGAACACCCTATATATATTTTTTTCTGTCCGATACAGAATTAACAGATCAACATTTTTTATTATTACACTTATCTCAAAATTCCTGAAGGTTTTTGAAATATTCTTAAAAAACTAATGTACTTTGTTTTTCAGTAAGGTAATTGAATAACCTCACTGGTAATGTTCATAAGTAAGCACCTTCGCGATTTTGAATAATAAATAGGTCAGCGTAGTTATAGCTATGGGAAAAAACCTAAAATCCCAACATTTTTTGTAATTACGTTTACCGCATAAAATTTGAATTACTGCCAAGAGTTAAGCCGTAAAGACGTTTTACATGCTGCAGGTCTTCCTACAAGTTGCAAGAGACTTGCACAAAGGCATACGCTGACACTTGCAATTGAAATACAACTGCCGCTTTACAGTCTGCAAGACAAGTTGCGCGCAATATCTTGCAGGTGCAACCCCTTGCTGCAAGAAACTTGCAGCATGTAAAACGGCCTTAACCTTTATTTAATATTATTGACAAGTGTTGCCCAAATTATTAACTAGAATTTAAGTAGGCCATGAAAAACAATTGTCTAGAAACTGTCAAACAACTAAAACATATCGGCAATTTACTTATTCGTTTTTTAAGTGGTCTTTACCTTCTTTTTGGCCAGTAGGATTTATGCGCAAAATTATCCAGAACGAAGGCACCCAGACAGAAGGAGCATGACGAACTTATTAGAGAGATTTATGGCAACGGGAAATGTAAATTATACAAGACCAGTTAGAAATAGGCCCGTTCGAACGGAAGAAAATGAATTAGCTGTGCTATTAGCTGTCACGGAAAATCCTTCTGTTAGCCAAAAAGCAGTCGGGGATGCCGTAGGAGTAAGCGAAAGAACTGTTCAGCGAATTTTAAAGAGTCATAAATTTCATGCATATCATATTCAGTTGCATCAAGAACTCCTTCCAGCAGATTTTGAGAAACGTGTTGACTTTTGTAATTGGGCACAAGCTAAAATTAGGTTAAGCTTTGATTTTTTTGATAAAGTTTTATTCTCTGATGAGGCCACATTTCATAAGAATGGATTTGTAAATCGTCATAACTACCATTACTACGCCGACCATAATCCAAGAATTTTTAGGCAGGTTGATCTACAACACAGATGGTCAGTTAATGTGTGGGGGGGAATTATTGGTGAACATGTTATTGGTCCCCATTTTTTTAATGGACATTTAACTGGAGCCATGTATCTCGACTTCCTAGAAAATCACTTGCCAAATTTGTGCGAAAATTTGCCGGTTAATCTGAGAAATACAATGTGGTTGCAACAAGATGGTGCTCCAGCACATTTTTCGTTGCCAGTTAGGGATCATTTAAATAATAATTTTCCAGATCGATGGATTGGAAGACAGGGAGCAAGTGCGTGGCCGCCCCGGTCGCCTGATCTAACGAAATTAGATTTTTTTCTATGGGGCTACGTTAAGGAAATTGTTTACAACAAACCTCCAACAACTCCCGAAAATATGCAGCAACGGATTAGAACCGCATTTCAAAGTATTACGCTCGAAGTATTAAGAATAGTAGGAAGATCTTTTCATACCCGTCTTCGTTTATGCCTCGAAGAGAATGGAAGACATATCGAACATATGTTCTAAGTAAAAATTAATTTTAGCAATAATTAGATATTTGTTAATAATGTTAAATAAAGCTGTTACACCTTAAGTCGAGCCTTAACTCTTGGCAGTAATTTAAATTTTATGCAGCAAACGTAATTAGAAAAAATGTTAGGATTTTAGGTTTTTCCCCATAGCTAGAACTACGCTGACCTATCTAATATTTAAAATCGCGAAGGTATGAACATTACTAGTGAGGTTATTCAATTATCGTACTGAAAAACAAAGTACAACATTAGTTTTTTAAGAATATTTCAAAAACCTTCAGGAATTTTGAGATAAGTAATAATAATAAATGTTGATCTGTTAATTCTGTATCGGACAGAAAAAAAAATATATATAGGGTGTTCCATTTTTCCACATTACTAGTGAGTTTATTCAATTATCGTACTGAAAAACAAAGTACAACATTAGTTTTTTAAGAATATTTCAAAAACCTTCAGGAATTTTGAGATAAGTGTAATAATAAAAAATGTTGATCTGTTAATTCTGTACCTGACAGAAAAAAAATATATAGGGTGTTCCATTTGAAAAAATGGAGAAAAATAATTTTTTATTTTGCAACGTTTGACATGGAATTTGGGTCACCCTGTATCAGTAAGACTTATAACACTCGTAGCAGAATAACTATAAACCTTTTGCAGTAAGCTACTAGGTTACCTTAGCTTTTAAGATGTTTTATCTAATTTTTATAAATATTTTAAATGTAGACTATAATTTTTTTTTTCTTCGATTTTACCTTTTTTCTCCGAAACTATTAAAAAAAGAGAAATAATATTCTAGGAGTCTGTAGACAAAGAGTGTTCCAAAAATGTAAAAAAATATAGGGTGTTCCATTTTAAAAAATTCAACTTTTATGCGCCACTATTTTTTGTAACACCCTGTATAATCAAGAATATTTTTAAAATGTGCTCTCTAATCAACAGCATATAGTGGCTTTTAAATATTTTTTCTAAAATAAATGGTTTAGGTATAATAAAAGACGGGAGGTGAGCTGCAGGACCCTGTATATATATATATACATATATATATATATATATATATATATATATATATATATATATATATATATATATATATATATATATACATATTGTCATCTATTGACTTCTTTACCCAATAAAACATGGCAAGAGTTTCATTTTTATCAACATTGTTTCACCTCACAATAGATGTCATTAAAACCTGCACCTAGGCACACCTTATTTTCTTTAACCGTGGGTATACCTACGATAGGCATTTGTGTTTTAAGTTGCTGAGTATGACTGCTATGAATGAATTAAAATGCATAATTTTTATTTATAAGTTAATTTATGTAATCTGTATATTTTCATATTCTTAAGGAAGGGAAATAATATATACAGCTTTTACTTGCTAATTCCATTAAACTTAAAAGATCTATAATACATATATGTTTACTATACCACTATATACAAAAGATTTGACCTCTGTAATGTTCAGCATTAAACATACATAGATGAACAAAAAATTAAGTGTATTTTATACTTAAACAACCCTAATAATATTTTCAATCTCAATTTGCATACTAATAATTTGTATTATTTTCAGCTTGTCCCTGGTGGAGATATGCCGGAGTGAAGTAATTTTAAAATTAAGGTTTCTAAGGTTAAGGTATTCGATGATGTTATGATTAAATGAATGCGAAGAGAATATGTTTTATTGATTTTTGTTCTTACAAATGTACATACCCACTTCTGCCTATTTTCTTTTTTGGTGATACATTCCTGCAGTCTAGACCCTTTGATTTCTAATCGATTTTAGTATATTTTCTAATGAGATTGCTTTAGACCCTGGAAGTTGCTATACTCCTAGTCCAAATTAACACCCATATTAAATTCAAATATTTGCACATCACATTTAGAATTTGGAGATCTTGAATGGTAAAAAAAATGAATATGTCATGATAAGACTAAGATTGTGCTTAATATAACATTACAGAAATGGATAAGTTATAATAAGTTAATATTATATAGATATAAGCAGTTAAAATTTCAGCAAAACTAGATTAAAGGCAAACATTTAATTATTTCATACATAAATTCATTTAAATAACACAGTGAGCAAGTTAATTTAAGAATAATAAAAATTTTGATAAAAAAAATAAAACCAACTTCAAAAAAATGCACTAAAAAGTGAGAAATAATATGAGTGTTTTGATATCTAATACCACGAGTATAATGTCTTCCTAGAATAAAATTTTCCAGTACAAATAAATTATTTTTAACCTTTTAGATAATTTTTTCGAAGTTAGTTTTATTTCTTATCAAAATTTTTATTTCTTCATTTTTAACCTGCTTCAAAAAGGGAAATTTTCAATTTGACCCTGTTTTTTGTATGTATGTACATCGATTACTCCCCAATGGTTTGAGCAGTTTGTATGAAATTTTCAGGGAATATTCAGTATATTACTGGATAGCAAGCATATTTAAAAATGGTGGAATAACCACATTTTCAATTATGCGAGCACTGGAACATAAATCTATATATGTTCTTATTCTCCATATCAGGTATACTTGTTAATATCGTGATTCATATGGTTTTTGGGGTTTTTAATGGCACAAAGTTCAATTTTATATGCTTTTCAAATTTTGACAATTTTTATAATAATACAGTGATTCTGTCAAAATTTCGTATGTCATGCAATTTACTTATTTTATTAGGAACCCCCAAAATTTAACCCAAGTTTAGGCTTTAAAATTTAATAAAATAATAAATAGAACCAAAAAGGACTAAAATTGAACTGAACTGACTAAAAAAAAGCACTAAAAAGTATTTTATTCTACATTGAAATTTTGATTTATGAAGTAATGAAGACTATGTCTATTTAATGTGGTATATACAGGGTGTTTCAGAATAACATGCTAATAATAAAGAGGGTGATTCTTGGGCTCATTTTAGGAAAAAAAGTTCATATGAACGTATGTCCTAAACGCCTAAACTTTTGAGATACAGGGTGTCAAAGTTTTAAAAAATAAATACTTTTTTTACAATAAGTTTGTCACTACTGTAGATATCTTTATGAAATTTGGGTCATGTATTTTAGGAATTAATACGCATTTTTTGATGCATCAAGAATTCAATTATTCTGACCAGTGCCGTCCATGCGGGTTTTGCTTTGCATATTTTTTGGGAAAAAAATAGTACGCCACTGGTTTTTCTTGAAATAATTATTTTTGAAATCTTCATTAATTTCTGACCAAATTTGCTCTCTTGGTATTTTTTCGTCAGATGCATAGTTTCCGCTTAAAAAAATAAAATAGATTTTACTGCAAAGTCAAAAGCTTCGGAGTAAACAATCTGCAAGCTCAGATTATCTTTGTTTAAATTAATGTTTGTGATACAAATTAATAAGGTATTTTTGAGAAATTTGTTACACACTTTCCATGTACTCATCAAAACGCATTTTCTGGTGTACAACACATTTTTTTTATTTCGAAATTAAATTAAAGAGAAAATTAACTTAGAAGTAAAGCAAAATAAATTAAATGAGATGTTGGAAATGTCCACCTCCAGCATAAATGCATGCATCTGCTCTCTTTCTCATGGACTCACGAACTCTTTGGAAAATGTCGGGTGTATTTCGAATAGTTTCGCAACAAACTATTATGCGATTCCTCAGCTCTTCTACAGTGTGAATAGGTGTGCTGTAGACCAATGTTTTTAGATGACCCCACAAGAAATAATCCAAACTATTAAGGTCCGGGGACCTGGGTGGCCATGCTTGTGGTCCTCCGCGACCTATCCACCGATTGTTATAGTTTTGGTTCAGATATTCGCGCGCCAGTGCACTAAAATGCGCTGGCGCCCCGTCGTGCATAAACCATAGACGATTTCTTACTAAAATAGGAACATCCTCCATCAAAGCTGGTAATTCTTCTTCAAGGAACTTTCTGTAATTTTGCCCATTCAACCTCTCATGAAGAAAATACGGGCCAATCAAATAGTCACCGCATATTCCAGCCCACACATTTAACGGAAAACTGTTCCTGGTGGCGAGACTCTGATATAGCATGTGGGTTTTCTTCTGCCCAAAAGTGATTGTTGTGGAAGTTTTGAATGGCATTTCTGGAAAAATTGGCTTCATCGGTGAATAAAATTTCGTTGTCAAACAAGGGATTTTCATGCACCTTCTGAAGAAACCATTGACAAAAGTTCATCCGTAATGGAAAGTCATGGGGAAGTAGAGCTTGAACCCGTTGGATATGGTAGGGATACAATAGAAAGTTGTGAAGTACTCGCCACACAAGAACATGAGTGATATTCAAATTATTCGCAATTTTTCTAGTGCTTAATCCGGGATCTTCCTCAATTGCGTTCAAAACCGCATCCTCAATTTATGTAGTTCTTGCAGTACGTTGTACTCCTTTTAGGTGATTGTCTTGATCAAAACTTCCTTTTTTGCACAACCTTCTATGAAGTTTTGAAAATGTTCTGGCATCCGGAACATTTCTATTGGGAAAACGTTCTTCATACAACCGCTTCGCTTGTAGTGCGTTACCGTCAGCTAGGCCATACATGTAATGCATGTCTGCTAACTCGGAATTCGTATAATGAAACATTTTTCGTTACAAAAAATCCAAATAAAATGAATTAATTAGACAACTGTCAAAATTATTTATGTTTATAAAACAAATGCCACAAGCATGGCGACCGACCGGCCCCGGCCGCCCCGGACCTCAATAGGTTATCATATCTTGTGAGGTGATCTTAAAACATTGAATAACAGAACACCAATTCATAATGACTTTGCAGTAAAATCTATTTTATTTTTTTAAGCGGAAACTATGCATCTGACGAAAAAATACCAAGAGAGCAAATTTGTTCAGAAATGAATGAAGATTTCAAAAATAATTTTTATTTCAAGAAAAACCAGTGGCGTACTATTTTTTTCCCAAAAAATATGCAAAGCAAAACCCGCATGGACGGCACTGGTCAGAATAATTGAATTCTTGATGCATCAAAAAATGTGTATCAATTCCTAAAATACATGACCCAAATTTCATAAAGATATCTACAGTAGTGACAAACTTATTGTAAAAAAAGTATTTATTTTTTAAAACTTTGACACCCTGTATCTCAAAAGTTTAGGCGTTTAGGACATACGTTCATATGAACTTTTTTTCCTAAAATGAGCCCAAGAATCACCCTCTTTATTATTAGCATGTTATTCTGAAACACCCTGTATATATATATATATATATATATATATATATATATATATATATATATATATATATATATATAGACACTCAATATATAAATGTCTGTTTATGAGTAAGTAATTAAGAATTAGTTTGACACCAAATCAAATTTTCAGTGTGGAATAAAATATAATTTTTTAGTATTTGTTTGAGTTTCATTGTAAAAGTGAACTTTAACAAATAGACCCTGGGTCCACTGCATTGTGTAACATTGTTGTATAATAAGTCTTTTTATACAATGGTATACAAGTACATATTTTTTAATCGTGACAGAAAGGTGATAGCATATATATATATATATATATATATATATATATATATATATATATATATATAACACATATGTGTTCAATGTAACATTGTGGAAACCGTTCAAAATGGCATTATTTCTCCATTTTTTCAATACACTTTCTAGGAGACCACTACGGTAACATCCTGAATATTACCTGAAAATTTCAATTGGCTAAACCATCGCTAAGTAATCTATGTACATACATAGAATTAAATTGATAACCTCCTAATTCTACATGCTTTTTTCTCCCTTTAAATGATGATGAGTAATTTCTTCTTAAATGTGTTACAACTTGTTACTTTCTTGATGTAGTCTGGTAAAGATTTAAAGCTGATACTGTATTGATATTAGGGTATTTTCAGAGTTACTTTTCTTAACATAAAATTGGCTTTTATCCATGGTAGGATAAGAATGTACTGATTAATTTATAACTAGCTTTCTTGTTGGGTAATGTAACGTTAGCTCATTTTTAATTTTATATTGTAACTTAATATTTAGAAATATTTCAATAGGTAGCCTACTTAACATATTTCTTGTAGGAATGCTATTTTTAACTCCTAAGATAATTTACATTGCTTTATTTTGTAATTTTTGAAGTCTATTTCATTTTTATTCTCTACTTTATTATAAAAACTGTAAACCAGGTGTAGCAAGGGTAAATTATAATTGTAGTTTTTATCCTCTGTGTCAAATTAATTGCGAGCCTTGTTAACAAGTTTATATTTTTGTTTTCAATAATGAATAAAATATGTTCTGTAAATGTAAAACACCTGTCTGTAATAGATCTGAAGTATTTGATTTGCTTCACTACTTCACTAATTTCACTTGCTGTGTTTGCTGTTAGCTATTAGAATAAAAATTTAGTTATCATATTAATATTTATCTGAAGAGTGTTTTTCCCATTCCTGGAGTTGATATAAATCTCTATTAATCATACTCACCAAATAACTAAAATCTTTTAAAATAAATCAAAGTTTCATCTGCAAAGGAATATATTAAACAGATCTTAATTGCTGAAGTTATGTCATGTCAGTTGTTCCGACATTTTTTAGCCAATGTAAATAAACTTTACAGATTCTAAGAGCTTGTTTCATGTGGAATCAGTGACGGGGAAAGCTTTTCTACAAGGTGTATTTTCTTACAGAACAAGTATTGCTAACGCCCAATACTGAAAAAGTATCAAGTAGAACAAAGAAGAAAATATTTTTTCCTAATTCGGTTATTTGTGTCAATATTAGAAATCACCAATCAGATATTTTTTTTTTGAGGGAAGCGTTTCTTTTTCGTTGCCCTACTTAAGTTGCTTATAAGATTTCAATCAATAAAATATTGTCATTGAGTTACCTATATTCAGAGGTCATAGGTTTTTGTGCGACAAGTGAAGCTACCAAGCAACGTCATTGATAATTTTATGCAACAAAATAAAAGTAAAATCAATGATATTTGGCATTTTTAATGACAGTGACTAAGAATTGTCTATTTTTTTTATGTTTATTAAAAATTTTCTTTTTCGCTGATGGTTTCTGAATATCCCGACATTTTCTCTGTGTTTCCTGATGCTGAAAACCCTGAATTGGTTGATTAAGTGCCGTTTCCTGCGTACAGTCGGTACTGACCCTCAGCGCTGCCCATCAGGATGGCTCGTATTCGTCGTACTTACATGCTTTCAGATGCAGTGACTGAGATGTACGAAATAGTTATTTTTTTCCTGACTGGTGTGGAAAGTGGCACTTTTCACAATGCGAGTGCCTTTCAGTCAGCAATCACGTGAAGAAAAGACACTTTTCGTATGTGTTAGGTACAATGAACTTAAGGAAAATTATCCAGTGTAGTTGCATTCATTAAATTTATGGCTCTCTATAGCTTTTTCTTGTTGGAGTTTAGATTTTTTTTTGGGTGAAAACCAATATTGTTTTTCTTGATAAAGGCTATCACTTTATAATATTTGCTTATATCAAAAATTAGTTGGTGGGTTCATAATTGTTGTTTATTAGCACACAAAGTTTAATTAAGTGGTAATATAGGTATGTGATAGTTTATGAATTGTTTTCAGCTGCAGTGCTGAAAAAACTTTCCGCAGATTCCTAGAAAAATATACTTTCGCACTCGCTTCTGCAGCAGGCAAGAGCAAAAAAATGCAAAACATCTGCCTTTGTCATATTAAATAATTTAAGAGGATTTTTTCAACTTCAGATTTTTTTTAATTATTTTCGAATGCCAGAAAATATTTTGATGAATTATATCATAAACTAGAAAATGGTTTCACAATTCTGAAACAATATATCTAGACAAATTATTATAATGTTTATAAATATGCCATTAATAATAAAGATTGACTGTATATTTCTACTTGAGTTTGTTTATACATTTTGAAATAAATTAATACTTTAAATAATATATTAATGTTTTATTACCACCTTCATTGTGTTTCTGCTATTAAGTTACTAAAACTCCATCACTATAGCACCACTTACTCCCGGTGCCGCAGCGAGGGACAGAGGGCACAACTTTGGGCAGCTGCATCTGTAGAGTAGCGCCCCCAATTATCAGGTCAAAGAAGTGAAGCACTTAATATTTAATTAAGTAGTAGTGGAGTAAAAAACGGGGCAAAAGTCTCTTCCCTCTCGATTTTTGTTTTGCGTTAGAACACACCTCATTTTATTAAATGGATCATTGTACATACGAAATCACAAAATATTACTTTTTTTTGCGGTCTCGACTTTTTTTATTTACAAAAAACTGGAAAAATTATTATTTTTTAAAATCGTGTTTTTTTATATTTCCCCTCGTATAACTTCTTACCTAATTAAGCTATCGAGACGATTTTGTTTTGACTTAAAGCAGACATTTTGGCGCTTCTTCCCATGTAAAACATGATAGCTATTATTTATTTTAGAAATGGCTCAAATATCGATGAACTTCAAACTTTAGAAATTATGTAAACAAGTTTTCACTAATCGAAAAAAATTTTTGTTTTTGGAAATTTTATATAACATGCAGCGAATGTAGACAAAATATCAAAAAAGTTTTTAGTAGCAAATTCGTTAGGGTAGCTTTCATACTTTAGGTCCTTCGATTTTTTAAAGTGCGCGAAATTTAATTTCTGCTTTTTCTTTATACCCCTTTCATTGCAAATAAGGCATATTTCGCTTTTTCTTTATACCCCTTTCATTGCAAATAAGGCACATTTGGCGTATGTTAAAATATTCCGTCCTAGTTTCTGAGGAGCCGGGAACGCGCCTGTTCCCCCACAGTAGCTTGGCTAAGCATGTTCATATGATATTTGCAGGTGTAGATTTTCCTACAGTCTTTGTGGTATTTCACTTTTATTTTTCCGTGTAAAATATCATCTCTAATTTTCAAAATTCTTTGTCCAAAATAATCCTTTCTTATTTCAGCCGCCCAAATTATTGTATCTAAACCCTGCTTCGAAGGTTTATGTACCACATTTTTATCTTTTTCGCCCACACCTTCACCACACAATAAACACTCCATTTTAATATCTCACTTCTCACTATATTTTGCTAAAAACTTGTTTAGGACAAGGCACAATTCACAATTGAACAAAGCAGTATTTGTACATTACTATGGTGATAATAATTATCACATAGAGCTGTGGTGATAATAATTATCACCATAATAATATACGTGCAAACAGTTGTTTAGTCCTGCGTTTTATAACGCGTCGCTCTGGTACAAAACACCGGCCGCCTCATATTCGCCGTTGAGAATAACCAAAATTTTAAATTTCGCGCACTTTAAAAAATCGTAGCACCAAGTATGAAAGCTACACTAACGATTTTGCTACTAAAAACTTTTTTGATATTTTGTCTACATTTTATTCGCTTTTTCGCCCACACCTTCACCACACAATAAACACTCCATTTTAATATCTCACTTCTCACTATATTTTGCTAAAAACTTGTTTAGGACAAGGCACAATTCACAATTGAACAAAGCAGTATTTGTACATTACTATGGTGATAATAATTATCACATAGAGCTGTGGTGATAATAATTATCACCATAGTAATATACGTGCAAAGATTGGTTTAGTCCTGCATTTTATAACGCGTCGCTCTGGTACAAAACACCGGCCGCTTCATACTCGCCGTTGAGAATAACCAAAATTTTAAATTTCGCGCACTTTAAAAAATCGTAGCACCAAGTATGAAAGCTACACTAACGATTTTGCTACTAAAAACTTTTTTGATATTTTGTCTATATTTATTCGCTGCATGTTATATAGAATTTCCAAAAACAAAATTGTGTTTTTTTATGTTTCTCCTCGTATAACTTCTTACCTAATTAAGTTATCGAGACGATTTTTTTTTGACTTAAAGCAGACATTTTTCGATTAGTGAAAACTTGTTTACATAATTTCTAAAGTTTCAAGTTCATGGATGTTTTAACCATATTTAAAATAAATAATAGGTATCATGTTTTACATGGGAAGAAGCGCCAATGTCTGCTTTAAGTCAAAAAAAAATTGTTTCGATAGCTTAATTAGGTAAGAAGTTATACGAGGGGAAACATAAAAAAACACGATTTTAAAAAAATAATTTTTCCAGTTTTTGGTAAATAAAACAAGTCCAGACCGCAAAAAAAAGTAATATTTTGTGATTTCGTATGTACAATGACCCATTTAATAAAAGGAGATATATATATTCTAACGCAAAAAAAAATCGAGAAGGAAGCGACTTTTGCCCCGTTTTTTACTCCACTTTAGGGATTTAAAAAAAATATAGGTTTTTCATAAAATAAGTTATATATTTCTAGTGAATTGTGCTTACAAACATTTTCTTTTTGACTTGATCTAAAACAATATTAATTGATAACAAATATCAACTTCGATGAATGGAATTTTGAGTGCATATTGCCAAAAAGGAATATGTTTATTCGATTTTTAAATGTTTATATCATTTATTAATGCACAGAGACAGAATAACCCAGCAAGAAGAAGTCAGTGTTGAGGAAAAACCTGGAACCATAAAATGCTAAATGAAACTTCTCTTTGTAGACGCTCTTCTCAGAAGAGATCATTTTTACTCTGTGAGTGCTGTCGGTTTTTGTTAGTAAAACCAATCTAAACATTTTACACTTTTTTTATATACTTGTAGAAGATTCTGGTAAATATAAATATTTTAAAATACAAATAACTTTGGATGAGTCAGTTTTTTAACAACAAATAACTGAAAAACTTATTTTATTCTCCCTTAGATACTTTTTTTTTAAGTTTTACCATCGTGTGAAGAAGTTTTATGCTTTTGTGCCTTTACAAATAATTAATGTATGACTGAAAACATAAGTAACAATATGCAATATTTTAGAAATAGAAAGTGATTTTCAAGAAAAGGAATTTGATTCCTCAAATAAACCAAAATACAGACTAAAACTGGCACGTTGCAATTATTGTTAGCACTTTTTTATAATCATATTCATAATAATGAATATTTTGTTGTAAAGCTGAATCGGCAATGTGCTGGCTCTAGGGGGATCAATACCTGGTTAGACCCAGGTTAGGTGTCAAAGGCATCATTGTTAATGCTATACACATAAGACAAAATGGCGTAATTTACATTAATTGTTAACTACGTTTAATTAAAATGTTCTGGAGAATTTAGGTTACGTTGTGGATCCTCATGCAGGAAAATGTTTTTAGATATCATTGATAATGCCATAAAACAAACATGGTGTTGGCTTGTTTTTCAATAAAAACAGGAGAGTTTGGTAACACTGAAAATTATGAAGTTTTTTAATTTTTTTTTTTGAAAAATTGGTTCATCCAAGGATTTTTTACTTTTAATGTACTCTATACATCATATGCCAACATATATATTGAAAAAAACAAATGTTGGGGTTTGTAATACTAACAAGACCCTCTCGCATCATCACCTATTTTGTGAAAATAGGCTGGTTGATGACCTAGAATGGAGAACATTCCCAGGCAGCATTGTTTATTGGATCCAGAATACTGTGATGCCCGTACTCAGAAAATGAATAGACACTATTAGTTTGCTGAACAAAACATTAGAAAATATATACATTTAGAATCAACAATTCAAAAAAATATATAAGTATTAAGTCAAGATTTTAAAACCAAGAATAAAGAACGACTGTTACAATGTAAATATATATTGTAACTGGGTTGTACATATTGTATTGTCAATTTTTAATTGTATTAATTACCTGTGTAGCAATAAAAAAAAAACTAAAAATCACTGTATCTCCAATTGTTACCTTTTTTTATTCAATAGCAATGGCAAAACACACCCAAAAACCCACAGATCTTTCTATATACAGCAAGAAGTAGCAGCAATAAGAGCATTGCAGAACCACCATGCAGAGAAGGGGGGGACTATAACCAGCCAATATATATATATATATATATATATATATATATATATATATATATATATATATATATATATATATATATATATATATATATATATATATATATATATATATATATATATATATATATATATATATATATATATATATATATATATATATATACTTTTGGAAATTATAAAAATATTTAAAAAAAAAGTTTTGAGTTCTAATTGGACAGTAAAATATGAGGAACTTTTAATTGAAACTGTGTAACATTTAGTTAAATTGATCTGTTCTCACTTAGCCTACATACTAGAAATTTCCAATTGTCATTTCTTTACTTTTTATTAAATTCTAGCAGGCAGTTCAAATAGTCTTAAAACTTTGGTATTTAACAATGTCTCTCCTGTCTTTTGTGTTTTGTCCCTTGATATGTACAAATCTGTTGGGGGAAGGCAGAATTCTTATCGCTACGGCTATAGCATGCCCACTGATGGAGTCAACACAAAGACAAATTAATCAAAAATTGAATTTTTTTAACAAATGTCTCATCAATATTTAGGTATGTTACAGATCAGACTAGGAATAGCAGCTGCTAACAGGAGCATACTTTGTAATTTATGAAATTATGATTTTTGATTGTTCATTAAAAGTAACATTCATTTTTCACTCTTAACTTAATCCTAACCACCACGTATTTTTATAACTTGGTGCTGCTTAGGTTTACTGTTGGAAAAATTAAATTCTTTAACCAAGGCAATCATTTTTAAATTAATTTACTATCAAGATAGTTGTTCCTTTATATATACTGTTAGTACTTTGGTTTATATTGAATTAAGTTGTTCCTTTATATATACTGTTAGTACTTTGGTTTATATTGAATTACTGCCATGCCAAGTTTTAATTTTGCTTTTATATCTGATGCGACATCTAAGGCACCTATTGCTGCCATCTTTTGTAGCAACAGTCTCTGATGAACTGTATTCTACTCAAATCATTTTTAAATGCAGTTGAATGCTTGAGAATATGTTTAGAACGTCTCATTCAGCATTGTAGCAAAAAAACTATCAGAGAATGGTATGTTTTACTGAGGTTAGCAAGCAAAATATGTTTTCACTTTACAAAGAAATACAATATGTACTATTAACAGGTTGGGCTATAGATGATGATACTTACGGTACTGTTTAGATGTTTTTTAACCATGTACAGCACATATTTTACCATTAAAAACGAATTTAAGGAATCTCTGATATGATTTTTTAAATAAAGTATTGTTTTAGTGTCTGTTTATCATGTTTTAGTGTTTGGGGATGGATTTTAATACACATGCATTATGTGTATAAATTAAGTTCTCAAGTACTGTGTTTTACTTTTCTTGGAGCAACATGTACAAAATAACAGAAATTTCTTAACAATATTATTTAAATAGCACTATTTTCAATAACGATAAACTTTTTCCTCATTCATCAATCTGATCTGTGAACAACCCTTAGATCATACAAAAATTAAAAAATAATTAATTTTATATATACATAACACATATTAACATTCAATTTTAATTTGTTTTTAACCTTTTGTGTGAACTGATGTTTTCTTCATCTAAATCTTCTAAATTTACTGCATCATCTTGACTTAATCCTCCACAATCATCGAACTTTAAGTCTTTTTTACGGTGTTTTGCCCTAACAGATATTCTTTTCCGAGTTATGCTTCCATAACTGGCTTTACGATTAGGATGGTCCCTCACTAAATGAGAAGAGAGCTCACTTATTTCCCCAAATGCTTGGTTACACTTCGAGCATGCGTATGGGAGTATTGGTTTCACATCAGTTAATATGATTTTGTGGGTGCTGTGGTGCTCGGTTAACTCCGTACTGTTAGAGAAACGTTTGAAGCAAACTATACATAAAATCATCTCATGGTATTCTTGGTAATGTTCTGAGAGCTCCTGCAGTTGTTTAAACCACTGTTCGCATAAGTCACAACTTATAATTACCTGTAAATAATATAAATGGTATTTTAATAGGGTATATGACCCTATTTAAATGTAATTTAAATTAATAGTTTTCAATAAATATGAAAAAATGTTTTAAACGATTTTTTTGCAATATTTTAAAAGCTTTTGACTTATTATTTTTATATCTATTTAAAACGCCTCTAAATAGAGTACAATTGTCAACATGGGAAATTTCACTCAAATTTACTTTAATTTAACATTAGGTCATTGTGTGACTTTGGTGATCTTAGTTGTTTTAAGACCTTGTATTGTTCATATGTTAGTCAAAGTGAACACTTTCAGTAAAAAAAATTGAGATTCATCGACTATAAATTAGACAAAACAGTAAAAAAATATAATACAAGAGATTTGAATATTAAATTTACCTAATCTGGCAAATAGGAAAAATTAAAGTCTCAAATCAACTGAAGACAATTCTGAAAATTAATTTGCACATTTTTCAAGAATTTTCTGAAGTAAATTTATTCCATATATCATTTCAATAAACCAATTATGGCCAATCATCTGCATTACTAATTTTTTTTCTAATAATAATTCTGTTATGTTTCCCCCTAATTTGGGAGGTTTCAAGCCGCTCAGGAGAAATTTTGTGGGGGAACGTTGTCAGGGAGGTACTTGGAAAAGATATTATACTAGTCATTTTTCTGTGGAAATTTGATTGTGCTGATTGTAAAAAAAACATTGGCATACGAAAATTTTAAAAGCAGATTTGTACACTTATTTGCTATTTAGTGATCTAGCAACACTGTTCTGTTGGTAGAGGTTTGAACACTGATTTTTTGGAATTCGTAGTTTTAACCCATTAGAAGTAAAATTAAAAACACAGTTTATTTTAATATACTGTATTTGTAAACTTGCTATTGCTATTTTCTTTTAAATGTTTGTTTAAAAGAACTATTACTGAAATGGTTAACACATAAATAAATGATTTTATTTTATTTATGTTTATAATCCCAAGATTATTATAACCTATACAACTGAATATGAATAACAATATTCCATTAGGTCTGTATGTATAAAAAAAACTAGATCTAGCATATAAAAATGCAAAATATTTAAAATGCCAGTAATGTCTTCCCAGTATAAAATTATATTTAGACACAGTTTTACTTGAGTAAAGTTTTAGGATCATTTTGAATTTTGTTTCATGTGATCTTAAAGGGTTATTATAAGACGACACTCAAAGAATAATACAAAATGTCAACAGATTCAATCAGTGCTCTGTTTTCACCAAATACAATACTCTCCTAACTTATTGTTAATTCGAAAATAAAAGAATCTAGTGTTATGCTTATTAAGGTTAAACTTAGACTTCCATAAACACCAGAGCAGCAGCATTACCAACATAAGATAATGCAATGTATTATTGGAATTTTTATTGTTTTGATAGCTCTCAAAGACATTTAACAAAGTGACTTTCACTCCATAGAAACCAAGGGTGTTCAATAGTATTCAGAAGGACAATAGACTCTTTTTTCAATTATTAATATGTTTAATTACAATATTGTCAGTTATAAATCACTTGATCTTGCATGTTATGTAAGTTAAAGTTGTCTTATATAAACATCTATTTTTCAGTATTCATTTCACTGAAACTGTCTCACAGATGGCTACGTTATATAATGAACAAAAACCAGAAAAATTGTGGATTAATATAAAAATTAGTCATTAGTAAGATTATAGATCTATTAATTTACCTTACCTCAAACTTATCATGTTGAGTCTTGCAGTGATTGGACAAGAAAAGTGCACTATCAAACGACATATCACATACATCACAAGAAACGAAATGTATCTTACGGTGTTCAAACATTTCCTGTTTGCTTTCGCATACTAAATTACACTTATGGCATATTTCAGTGTAAGTTTTTAAATATGAAGTCTGCTCACATCTGTATTGTATAAGACCTAAGTTTAAATGGATGCTTTCATAATGTGATTTCAAACAAAAGATACAGCCAGTAACCATGCCACAAGATTTGCAGGAGTATGTCTCTAAGGGAACATTGTTTTCAGGTTGACAGGTGTATACTAAGGCTTCATTTGGTATGTCTTCTATTATATTATCTGTAGGTTGCTAAAAAAAACTTTAGAATTATTATCAGCATACCTATATCTGATTTAATGTTTTTTACACATGACTTCAACTGCTGGACTTAAAGAGACATTTCAATAATTATACCCTTTAACAGTTTTTGGTTTAATTTATTTTTCTCATACATACTACTTGCCCTCAATGGCAATTGAATTTGTAGTAAGTGAGTATTAATATTATAAATGTGTGTAAACATTTTGTTAAACAAAATAATAGTAAAAGATCCTCGACATTTAATTACCCAAAATTTAATAAAAAGATTTCCTTTACCAATAAATACTAGTAAGAGATTCCTTACCGATTCAACCAAAGTCAGAAAACTGATCCCCAGCACCATCTAGTTGTATACTATTCGTTTGTGCACAATTGAATTCATTAGATGCTTCAGATTCATACAATGTTTCACAGTATCTTCTAGAGTATCAGAGTCACCTATATTGTCAAATTTATTCTGGATATTATCATCTTCCTTGTAGTTTTCTATTCTAATTAAATCCGGGGTATCTACACTCATGCCCCCAGTACCATTTACAGCCTTCCTTTGCTCATTTTCGGAAGAGATTTCACTTACTTCTATAATAATGTTATCACTATTTATGTCACTGCTGTCACATTGTATATGCATTATTTGTATTTCGTTTTCTGATGAATTTGTATCATTATCCATTAAACTCATTTTTTCCAAAAACCAAGTAAGTTTAAAAAAAAAAATTTGTTTACCAACCCTTTTCTGAAGTTCGTGTGCGACAGTGACACATATGTTTCTTAATTAGAAACTATATTATACCCGACCACCAACTGTGAGCTTCTCATCCTTGTCTACCGAAAGTAAATAAAAAGAGTTTACCTATATCACCTGATTGTAAATTTTTCAAACATCTGAAATGAATAATTTATTTTAACTCAAAATCAGCTGTTTTCAATGTTGCGAGGAACCACTTGCCAGCTTGATTTGTGAATACTCGGATGTTTCCAGACTATACAACATATACATTTTAAATAATTTTCTTTTAAAACGGTAACTAATGCCCTTGTTTATAGCCCTTTCTTTCAATTGACGTTTAATTTTAGATTTGCTACTGAATGGCTCCCGCATTATCCCTTTGTCAAATTTTTTCGAAAATTGATTTGTTCTATACTGAGCTGGATGTTTGTAGTACTGACGCTAGTAGACTTGTGAATATCGAGTTGGTCAAATCCCTATATTAATTTTAGTTGGAGGTTTATTGTATTTAGGCGGTATAGCTTAACTCGACGATTTGAACAATTTTTGGTACACTAGTAGATTTTGGGACTTTGATAATGAACCCGAAGTCACATTTTTTGGGGATGTTTTGTTTTTGAGATATGTGTCGTCAGATTATGCAATCTTATACACAGTTTTTCAACTTCTTTCATGTTTTCTTCAGTAATTTTTATAAGAAAACGAATGAAGACACAATTAAAATATCAAAATTACACATAGTTCCGATTTAACTACGTTATATTACTTATTACATTATATAATAAAAAATGTATCTGTGAATTGCTAATTTTAGCATAGAACTTTTCTTGATTTTGTGATTTATGTTGGCAGCCATTACCATTCGGAAAAAAATTCAGAATAAAAGTTTGACAAATGTTATTAACGCAACAGTTTTTGGTTCTGATGATTATGGATATTAAGTTACATAGGTGAGACAGTAACATGTTAGTAGATAGTCTGGCGCCGGGACATGGTACGGCAGAGGGAAGGCACTTAGTGTATCGGTGCCGGAGTTAGCACCGTTAGGTGCCGGGTTAGCACCGAGTTAGGTGCCGGAACGTGGTAGCGTGAAGGAATCATCGTTAAAGCTACAATACATAAGCAACATAGCTTTAAAGATCATGCCGTGTCGCACTGCACGCCTAGTGCCAACTATGTACCGAACTACCCAGTGTTCCACGCTACCGCACTTGACGGGAACTGTGTATTTATTTTTATTAACCGTTTTCATAAAGTTCTATCAAGAACTCAAAAAATGCAAAAAATTATCTCAAATAGGGATCATGCGATGCTATACCGTATTGTTACCGGAAATGTAAAGAGAGTTTATTTATTTCCAGACAAGCCGCTTTGGTGAAAAAGGACAGCCACAGTTATCCACGTGAAATATAGCTCGTTTATTGCAAATTTTTTTTTAAACGTTGTAATATTAAAACCCTGAATTATATATAATAGTGCTTTTAGATAAAAAAGAGTATCAACAAATGCGCTATTCCTTACTAACAGAATCATTGACGAGGTTTAATAATCACGCAAAACGGTTACCAGGGTACCGACCTAACCTACTAAAATGGACCTAGAAAAATCAAGGTTTCTATTGTTGGGAATCGGAAATAAAAAAGGCGTAACCTGGGCTAATTAAAACGCAGTAATTAAAACAGTATTACACACAAATTGTCTTTGTTTAAAAAAGAAATTTAAAAATGACAACAGCCTGTTGAGTACGGAAATGGCGGCTAACGCATACTACACCAAAGGCTTATCTGGAAAGAAGGCAGACTTCTTTATATTCGCCCATCTAAATTAATACAGCGTTTCCGGACCGATATTCATGTCATAGCTTAGAAATCTGCATCCTGGACTTCCTATGTAGAACTCTCATATAAATAAGGATCAAAGCTGATAATGTGTCATCAATGAAATTTGATCATTTTTTATTCTCTAGCAGACGGCAAATTTTAGATGACCTTTTTCCACTTTCTACCTTTTTTCTACATTCCTGCATGTACCATTTTTGTAAGCCAAAAGAACGTATTCTGTTTCCATACCTGGACCACCGACAGAAATCTAGCAGAGGTTTCTGAAAAACGTTTTAAAACCGAACCGCCGCCACAATTGGCAGTTCAGACAACAACACCACGTTCCATGTTCATCACCTTCTTGAACTAAGTTACCATATTTTGATTTTTTATTTTTTTCACGACATGCAATTGAGGTATTTATCTTTATAACTAAAAACGACATTGGGCGAATTGATAAGCGCTATTGACGACCAAGTGTCATGTCATCATGGGACTGCTTTTTACCGGTTTAGCGCCAGCGCGGCGTTTCGGATTAACCGTTATCCTTCGGTCCGGGATTTGCCCGAAATTTGCAGGTCCCGTTTAGTCTAGTCAGACTACTCTGTGCGTATTTGCAATTTATATTGGGCCGTATAATATATTTTTATTTACTATGAGGAGCACAGAGAACGGAAGTATTAAGATATTTCTTTCCTGCCAGTTACCAATAATAATCAACCTACAACTTCTAAAAGGGGTAAGTCCGTTTTTGTTTGGTTGTCTGACCTGTGATGTTAATCCGTCGTCAGAGACACGGCTATCGAATATCAGGTTCGATAATTTCGCCGAAGGCGGAGGATTGAAGGACAAACGGCCAATGTTTCAAAAACGCAGAAATCACGAAAAAGTTTTTCCCTGAAATGGTTGAAGATCCGCTTCTCTGATGGCTAATAAAATCTGAAGACGGAAAAAGCTAAGTGTGCGCTGCTTGTAATATTTATCAGCGACAAAAATCTGATCATTAAAAACGCGCTAAAACCAACAAGCAATAATTCAAATTTAGAAAAGGTATCCAAAACTAAAACTATCAGTTTGCTTGAGCAGCAAAACATTACTAAAGAAGTAATGACTTACGTGCCCAGTGAGCATTTTTCTGCGGCCCAAATCAGTTTTTAAAAAAACAGCTAGATAATGTTGTCTGAGAACAAGTTGGAAAACCGCCTTTTAGCGTTGCTGCTTAAAGTGCAAACAACGATTGGTATAATAAAATGTACAATTGTACCTATGCCATCTATGTTTAGGAAAATGAACTACACATACTCAACCTAAAGCCAAACGTTATCTGGTTTGTTCCATGAAATTCTATCGCGCAAAACACAGATGACGCTATTCAGCACTAAAAGAACTCATCGATTGAGTTCATTGTTCGTGCGTTTAGCTGTTGAGGAGTCGAAGGCACATAGAGTTTCGAGTTATTGCGTACTTATTGTTACAACACTTAACAGTACTTATTATAATTTATTTCGAATACAGTTTTTAACATGTCTCTTTCAAAAACCAAGTGGAAGTAAGAGGAAACTTGTAGATGAGCATCGTATTCTCTAAAAAAAAAAGTGAGTAAATTAGAGTTTTTTTGCTGTGAAGTGAAAGAACAAATTATTTGTTTGATTTGTAATAGTACAGCCGGCGGTGTCCCAAAATTATATAATATAAAACGTCACTATGATATTCATAAAACTATGTTTGACAATTATACAGGCATGGTCAGAAACGAAAAGTTAAATAAGTTAAAATCACGGTTGAAAGATCATAAACAGGCGTTTACAATGTCCAAAAGCAGACAAGCAATGAACAGTCCAAGCGGGCTACGTACAGTCGAGTTGATCGCGAAACACCTGAAAACCATTTGTTGAAGATGAATTTACAAAAGAGTGCCTTGGTAAAGGTCGCGGAAATTGCAAGTCACGGCGCAAGGCATTTCTGCAAAGCATATCCTTGTCTCGGAAATACTGTCGC